>JAWQFJ010010526.1:125000-135000 GCA_034096865.1 Theodoxus fluviatilis
GGAGCTTGAGTCTATCCAGCCTGACACGAGGAAAGTCTGTGCGCTCCAGAAACACGGACAAGAGCATCGCCACCTGGGTTCTTTGGTTATGGGGATCTACAGGATTTGCCAACTCCAACTGCCTCCAGGGTAGGGAAACTGCCAAGAGAAACTCACATCCACGCTGAACTGTTCAAGAAGTTAAAGATAAGAAACTCACATACATTGCACTGTACAAGACATTGGACTGTGCAAGGCGTGGTGCAGGGAGCCTCGTTAAATGCTCATTACCGGCAGGAGAGAAACATGAAACACCCACCAATCTTTCTTTTGAAAATATGTGAAGCATGTAACGGGGGGGAGAGAATACATTGCATGGAAATGCTTTGATTGTTCTCAGAGAAATGCGTTTCTAATGGTGAGTAAATATCATCACCATCATCATCATCACCATCATCATCACCACCACCATCAATATCACCATCACCATCACCATTATCGTCATCATCATCATCATCATCATCATCATCATCATCATCATCGTCATCATCATTTTCATTAACTTCATCATCACTGACGTCATCAGCGTTGTCAGTATTTTGAGGGATGTTTTGTGTTTCAACACAACTTTACATCGGAAATACCCAAGAGAACCGTTTTCTACGAAAAACTCATTTTTACGTGACTTTTACATGGCCTTAAAAACATTGTCGAAAGTAAGGGCATCAGCAAGTGCTTCTCCGTTCAAAGCAGGTAGAGTGTTGAAAATGCCGCACTTGGGAATTCTGCCTTGAGCCACAAGAGCATCATTATCTAGGGATAGAGAAAACAATGTTTTGCAAAAGGCCATGGAACATGACTACTGGTTTCAGCAAGCATATTGAAATGACACTGCTGACATTTGCATTGCTTTTGAGTCTCAGTCATGAGTTCCCTAATTACATCCATTGTTAGAAATGGCAATAATTTTTGTAAATGTCCATTTTGATATTATACGAAAAGTCTCCAGGAGTGGATCTCGGTCCTCTGTTGTTTGTATTTCGGGTCCACACACACACACACACACACACACACACACACGCACACACACACACACACACACACACACGCACGCACGCACGCACACACACACACACACACACACACACACACACACACACACACACACACACAGGCACACACACACACACACACACACACACACACACACACACATTTTGTCGCAACAAAGTGACCTCATCGATGAAGTTCCTTTCTTTCATGAGCGCCGCTGTCTTTTTTTATCCTGGTCCACACAACATCTAGTCCCTTATATGCCATCTTTGTCAGCTGAAAACCATGGAAGTGCTTCAAGGAAGCCACAGATGGCGGTCCTCAACTCACCGCTGTTGTCGGTGTTGGCGGTGGAGGACGTGCTGGTGGAGGTGGTGGCCATGACTGTGACAGCCGTCTTCTGGTCGCTGCTCAGAGAAGACATCTGGGCAGCAGTGACAGCGTTGGCCTGGTCCGAGCTTAGCGACACGATTATGTCCACCGTGAACACCTGCAGTGCAAGGCCGTCAAACAGTGATGGTTTAAGTCCAGACGTAGGTGACTTTTACACTTTTTTAAGATACAAAACACACAGCAAAGGATATTGTTGGAGTCGTTTGTTGAAACAACGACATCTGTTCAACCAAACGCAAGGAACAAAAAGCGTATGAGACGTAATTGAAACGCCCAAACCTTTCTTTGCTACTAAATTATCTTCAGCAGGCACTACAACTAATGAAGAAGCACTTTCAAGAGGGAGAGCACATGTTCTTCGTCATATTGGACTTTTTACCTGTTGTGCCTGCTGGACTTTGTTAGTCCAATGTTGAGAAATGCGTACCCTTGTAGACATTTTACCTGTATCCTTGTAAACAATTGTCTTCACGTTATCAATAGGTCATGAACTTTATCGTGGTGCCCTTTAATCACACAGCATGAATATACCTACGCATGTACCTTATTTGTCCAGCACTTTCATTGGATTTAATCTCAATGGCACTATACAGTCTAATTTTCACAGAGGTACATCTTCAGTTCCCTCTGAGTTCAGTTTGGCAGATAATCCAACGTGCGCAGATAGCGAGTTTCATAGCTTTGAAACTAAGCACATGAAAAGTTTATCCTCAAAGTACACCCACCTTATTTTGAAATACATTTAAAAGAGCAATCGATCGATGACTAATTATTTCCCCCAACAATCAGGGTTAGTGTTTGCTGAAATCCGCTCCGTAGTCATTTCATTTGCAGACGTACCCTTGGTAAAATAGTCTACATGTGGACACATTTCATATTCCCTTAGTGACGGTTTCATGCAATAGAAGTGTTTGCTTCGACCTGATGAGTCGCTTATACTCTTGTTTATAATCACCGTGTGGATCGGTACGAAACGCTTCAGCAACTATAGCTTCATCATGCAGTGCATTTCCAAATGCGATGCCGACATGCAAAGAGAAGAGGCCACTGGGGCGGGACTGACCGTGGCGAAGGTGGAGCTGGGCATGCTGGAGATGGCCGTGGTGGAGATGCTGCTGACCTGAGAGCCACTGAGGTCATCCAGAGCGCTGGTAGGCAGCCCCGCTGTAAACAGACACGCCCGCACTGTCTCAGTACACTGCTTTGACATGGCGTGCTCATATAGATGGACGGCCGGATGAATGGGTAGTTGGGTGGGTAGATGAATAGAGGGGTGGATGGATGGATGGATGAATGAAGAGTGGATGGACAGATGAATGAATGGATGGATTGGTAGATGGATGAATGGATGGATTGATGGATGGACGGATGATGCGTCGTTGGATGGATGGATGGATGGATGGATGATGAATGGATGGATGGATGATGCGTGGGTGGATAGATGGATGGATGAATGGGTGGGTGGATATGTGGACGGACAGGTGGGTGGGTGGGTGGACGGATAGGTGGGTTGATGGATAGGTGGGTGGTTCGATAGATCAATGGATGGAAGAATAAATGACTGTTATAATTTCCCAGCGCCATTTTCACATTAGGTAAACTAGTTCGTGGTGCAACATCACAGCGACGAAAACGGTGAGTTTTTTTGGCCAGCTTAGAATAAATATGACTGCAAACATTCACACACTGGTGTAGAGTGTGTTGCAACATCACTTGGAAACCCTGCCTTAAAATATCACACCAATTACTCATTCACACCCATATTCAGTGCATTGCCCTGGCACGGCGTGTAAACGCTGCCCCCAAAACTGATGTGAAAGAAAAGTGCTATCGAATAGGTTCTAAATAAATGAGACGACCTACCGGCGCTCGATTCGTGCGGCCCTCTATACGCATTGGGTGATGATGCCTGTCAAAACACGTTGTAATACTAATAACCTGTACTTAATCCCCATATTTCTTGTCTCGGAGGATTTTTTTCTAGGGGAACTTAACCCCCGACCGCCGCTTTGCAGCCCCCAGAAACCGATTTAGTTCCTCGGTGGGAGAGGCCATTCAGGTAAAGCACCTTGTCCAAGGATGCAAGTCTAGAATCTGCGCAGCTTCGAACGCCGCTACTGCTAGCTGCAAGCGACAGCGGGCGCGCGCTCTAGCCACTGGACTACACTAGAGCCCCTAATACTTGTGGTACTCTCGCTCTAGCCACTGGACTACACTAGAGCCCCTAATACTTGTGGTACTCCCGCTCTAGCCACTGGACTACACTGAAGCCCCTAATACTTGTGGTACTCTCGCTCTAGCCACTGGACTACACTGGAGCCCCTAGTACTTGTGGTACTCTCGCTCTAGCCACTGGACTACACTAGAGCCCCTAATACTTGTGGTACTCTCGCTCTAGCCACTGGACTACACTAGATCCCCTAATACTTGTGGTACTCTCGCTCTAGCCACTGGACTACACTAGAGCCCCTAATACTTGTGGTACTCTCGCTCTAGCCACTGGACTACACTAGAGCCCCTAATACTTGTGGTACTCTCGCTCTAGCCACTGGACTACACTAGAGCCCCTAGTACTTGTGGTACTCTCGCTCTAGCCACTGGACTACACTAGAGCCCCTAATACTTGTGGTACTCTCGCTCTAGCCACTGGACTACACTAGAGCCTCTAATACTTGTGGTACTCTCGCTCTAGCCACTGGACTACACTAGAGCCCCTAATACTTGTGGTACTCTCGCTCTAGCCACTGGACTACACTAGAGCCCCTAATACTTGTGGTACTCTCGCTCTAGCCACTGGACTACACTAGAGCCCCTAATACTTGTGGTACTCTCGCTCTAGCCACTGGACTACACTAGAGCCCCTAATACTTGTGGTACTCTCGCTCTAGCCACTGGACTACACTGGAGCCCCTAATACTTGTGGTACTCTCGCTCTAGCCACTGGACTACACTAGACCCCCTAATAGTAATACTTGTGGTACTCTCGCTCTAGCCACTGGACTACACTAGAGCCCCTAATACTTGTGGTACGCTCGCTCTAGCCACTGGACTACACTAGAGCCCCTAATACTTGTGGTACTCTCGCTTAGCCACTGGACTACACTGGAGCCCCTAATAGTAATACTTGTGGTACTCTCGCTCTAGCCACTGGACTACACTGGAGCCCCTAATAGTAATACTTGTGGTACTCTCGCTCTAGCCACTGGACTACACTAGAGCCCCTAATAGTAATACTTGTGGTACTCTCGCTCTAGCCACTGGACTACACTAGAGCCTCTAATACTTGTGGTACTCTCGCTCTAGCCACTGGACTACACTAGAGCCCCTAATACTTGTGGTACTCTCGCTCTAGCCACTGGACTACACTAGAGCCCCTAATAGTAATACTTGTGGTACTCTCGGTGTATGGTGGAAAAGTGTGGATGTTTCAGCAATCTGGTTGACAGCAGTATTCAAGGCGTCATAATTTCCATCATTGTGTTATCTGCCTATTTACATGCGACACCCCTGTGGCTATATCCATATTCTGACTGCTGATGTATTCCACACTTAGACGTGCTGTGAGTCTGTGGTAGTCTACGCGTATAGGCACACTCACCCACGAGGACACCCAGATCGGAGATGGCGCCGGATTTGACAGGGGACCAGTCGCTTCCCTGGTACTCCACTAACTTGGTCCCTAGTGCTGACAGTTGGTCCGCAGTGAAGCAACTCACCGAGCTCATGGTGGAGGAGATGTCTGTGGACACAAACAGTGTTGTTTCACGTTAACATTACACTGAAAGAGGCTGATAAGAGGCGAGACTGCGTGTGTCAACATCGTGGGCCCACGTTGCACAATGCAATACATCGAACTGTCTTAACACTACACGAATTGATGTTTTACAATGCAGTGCATCTGCATGTCCCAAATCAAATTCATCCAAATGCAAGAGCACAAGACTACTTTTCCTCAAATCATATTACTTACCATCTGCTTTTTCATACGCAAATACTCGTTACGTCACAACACTACCATTTATGAACATACAGCACGTCCGACTGTCACAAGACAACACGACTGCTCTTCACTACACCTCAGCTTATCTATCACACGAAACGCATGCCATGCTGGACACAAGACACAACATGCCTTATTGATACAACACACCACAGCTGAGCTGCTTGTCCAAAAGCAACACATCTATTCTTCACAACACACTTTTTCAGAACACACTGGAGGTACACATCTGCTTGATGAAAGAGAACATGCTGACATGTAAGGACATAAAACGCGCCAGGCGAGGACTGCAAGAGAGGTTGAGGAAAAGATGCATCATGCTGATACGTTGCGTAAACTATATTTGTGAGTGTTTTTTCTGTCTTTACCATTATGTGAGCGGAGTATATTACTATTACTAGTATTAGTATGTAAATGGATGTGTGTCGTGTGAAGTCATACAAGTGTAAGAAGGAAGCTCGAGGAGTTGAATTTAATTATGTTATTGTTATGAACTGATTTAGGATTGGGATTGTTTCCCAGGGCGTTTTATTTTGTCTTTGGTGTAGGTTTTGTTTCCCCCTGTGATAGATACATGTAGATTAGTTGCATCTGCAAAAAGATGGTATGTCACACCATATCCAGTGTGTCAATATACTGAGGTACTGTCGCAACACAAACAAAAGCACTTTTAATCATCAACGGGCAGCACACTAGCATCTCAGAGCATACCTTTAGGACTTGTCACGCCACACTACATTTGTCACGATAAATGCCGCACCTAGTATATGGAAGCATGTAACACACACCTTTCTGGGAAAGGAAGAATACTCCAAAGGAATGACTTCAAACAACACGTGCCATTTTCAGGATTAATAATAAAAGTACCCGCCACAACCGGTTCATGTTGCAAGGCGCAACGCACTATTTGTCGAAATAAATCATTTATTCAGCGCTTGGAAACACGAAACATGTTTACTAATTTACAAAACAAAGCACACCTGCTAGAAAGAAAAGTCAGTACATTTACCGTATAAATACACACTACCCTACTACCATACAACAAGAGCTGCTAGCTAGAATACGTATCTGCACGCGGAAGTGCATGAAAATGCCCACTCGTGTGAACATGAACATGGAAACATGTGCGGAATATACAGAAGCGCCAATTTTTCTGGTGCTCGCAGCACAGTTTACTATAACTATCTGACGGCTTCATGCACACTTTCCAAAGAGATCTGGTGGTTATTACACCACACCAAAGTGTTCCAGTAGCATTTTACATACGTCAGCCGAATAGCAGTCTCTTGGGAATACCATATTTCGTTGAGAATCCCGAGGCACATAAACTGTGTCGATGATGCTATTCGCTGGAAAATGGTCTTCACATATTACACATATTACACTGGTCTCAGGGTGACGAAGGCGTGTCGTGCTTTGCCTATCCTGGCTCTCACGTCTTGGGCACACCCTGCGCAGAAACGATGCCTGCATTCCACGCCACGCCTTGGACTGGAACCCTCAGGGTAAACGGAAGCGTGGTCGACCAGCACTGACCTGGAAAAGTACCCTACAGGCAGAGCTGAGGACAGTCCGGATGACATGGGGAGAGGCAAAGAGGGCAGCCCAAGACCGACAGAGGTGGAGACTTGCAGTGAAGGCCCTATGCTCCGACCGGAGCGAAGAGGACTAAGTCAAGTAAGTCAAGCAGTCTAGATTTATGTATGACCTACTTCGTTGTATGCGTGATGAAAAGAAGAACTCGATATAAAAGGTGTGTGGCCCTGCGCGCTTAATAAGAGATATTAAAAAATGTAATTAGCATATGCAAATAGACTAAATATATGTTCTGGGATATCGCTAAGCATAAATTCTGCAACAGCTGTTCCTTTCTCTTGTTAAAAGCTTCTCATTATTTAAAGTACACACAGTCACATAGAGCTCCAGGCCACGTAGAAATAGGGTTCTGGGCCCGTATTCTCAACGGCGATTTATCGGCGATTTATTTTAACTCCGATTTATCTCTAAACTCAGACAATTCCAACTGCCTGTTCCGCTCTCCCTTGGCTGGAAACCAGTATATATAGCAAAGCGCAACCTAGGATCCTCTGACGAGCGTACCTTATCTAACCGATCAAGATAACCCGGGCTTAGGGGATAAATCGAGTGTTAAAAAGATAAATCGCCGTTGTGAATACGGGCCCAGGTCTTTGTGTAGACAAACAGCAACGAGGAGAAATTTCTTCGGAGTCAATTAATAATACATGGAGAGAGCCAGATATCGATAATATGAACAGCCTGGTTAACAAGCTCTCGCGTTATTTGATTATGCTATGGGTCAATACTGTTTGTCGTGCATGCACAGTTCCTAATGATTGACACTCGAGGACAGGTGAAAATGCAACAATCACCGACCGTGCGTACCGACGACTGATCGAAAGAAGAAATGTTCGATTTGTTCCCCTGCCAGGCTGTCTTCCAGGGACGATGTAACTCTTCATATCAATTGGCTAGAGACCAATTCCATAGCCATTTCTCTTTCTTTCTCCGTGACTGGTTTAGTGGCAACGGCGCTTATCGCGCGACAGATGCCTGTGACAAGGTAACGAAGCAGAGTTATTAATGTACGCTCAACCGTGCTTGGACCACCTCAGCCGTGCTTGGACCAGCTCAGCCGTGCTTGGGCCACTTCAGCCGTGCTTGGACCAGCTCAGCCGTGCTTGGACCAGCTCAGCCGTGCTTGGACCAGCTCAGCCGTGCTTGGACCAGCTCAGCCGTGCTTGGGCCACCTCAGCCGTGCTTGGACCAGCTCAGCCGTGCTTGGACCAGCTCAGCCGTGCTTGGACCAGCTCAGCCGTGCTTGGACCAGCTCAGCCGTGCTTGGACCAGCTCAGCCGTGCTTGGACCAGCTCAGTCGTGCTTGGACCAGCTCAGCCGTGCTTGGACCAGCTCAGCCGTGCTTGGACCAGCTCAGCCGTGCTTGGACCAGCTCAGCCGTGCTTGGACCAGCTCAGCCGTGCTTGGACCAGGTCAGCCGCACATAAAGTACTGTGTGTGACTGTCGCATACAGCGAGCGAAATTCTGACTGCGTGTTTGTATATTATTACAAAAATCAAAATTGCCAGTTTGCACGAAAAGCGAGCTTCCTCAGTGGTTTAAGGCGTTGTTTGAAACCAAAACTGCATAATACTGACGTGGCCTATCAAATACGCATGGGCAGTTTTACTTTCTATGCACGAACCACGGCCACAACTATAAGTTCTGGTATCTACAGTCAACTAATTTGTTGTCGACAGAGCATTCATAGTCCAATTCTATCTGATGTTTGAAATGTCAGCAGGCTATTGATGGCTTAGTGCCCTGACGTGAGTTAACCCTTGTGAGATTAACGATAAGATTAGACCTACCGCGCCTCCCTACGCAATTTGTGAAGAGCAAATAAGTATGCAAATTAACATTTGACTTGCTGTTATGTTTACAGCACTAGTGATTTTTGTAACCAATGATATTACATACCTCAAAAGGCGGATGGCCTGTAAAACTTCATCCATCTTCATCTAAACATGATTCGATATACATGGCGTACGTTTCTCTACACACTAGCGTAATGAAAGTCACACCTGCTGTGCGTGCCCAGGTCTATTGGGGACTGAATGACATTTACACAGAACACGGAATTCATGCGTGAAGGAACATAGGAAGCACAGCGAGGTATACCTTCTATCTTCTGCATCACCAGAAGATACAGCATTAGAAGAAAGCTAACCCTCTGAATGTCATTGGATATGCATGTAGTAGGTCAGTGGGGGTGACCGCCACATTGAGGCCAGACAAAAACGTAGCTCACCATGATGAAGGTGTACTGTCCCAATGACGAGAGTACGTCAGCGTCCACCACGCTGAAGGCCAGGATCTCCAGTGACGTCAGACCGTCCAGCAGCCTGCCCGAGTTCTGAACATAATCCTTGGTCCAGCTGGACGTGGTGCTGGTGTAGGCCTGTGAACATTCGATGCACAGTTTGGAAGCAGCGCCTCTCACATAGGAACACACACATACAAACATCCACGAGCACACAAACACATACATGTACATGCACGGACAAATACACATACACTCACACACACACATACGCACACAAACACACATACGCACACGCATACACACATATCATGACCACTATCTTACATACACACACACACACACACACACACACACACACACACGAGCACGCGCGCAAATACAAAAGCACACGCGCGAGGAGAAACTACAGCTTGTTCACTAACGGATGAGATTGGAGAAATGATCATCGAGTCCACAAGTCGAAGCACAACAGGCCGATAGATAAACAGGCGAAGACAGAGAGAGAGAGAGAGAGAGAGAGAGAGAGAGAGAGAGAGAGACAGACAGACAGACAGACAGACAGACAGACAGACAGACAGACAGACAGACAGACAGACAGACAGACAGCCTGCCTGCCTGCCTGCCTATCTGCCTGCCTGCCAGCTAGCCAGCCAGCCAGCCAGCCAGTCAAGCAGACACAGTCACAGACACAGACAGACAGACAGACAGACAGACAGACATGCAGGCAGGCAGG
>JAWQFJ010010526.1:142500-147500 GCA_034096865.1 Theodoxus fluviatilis
ACCATCTGTCGTGAATGACTTCAAACTACAGTGACCTCAATTGGGAGTCTTACAGTGGCAATTCACAAGGAAATTCGTTCTTATTCTGCCACGACGTTTGCTTCCGTACGTTTCTTTGGCTGAATGTGGTGACGGGTTACAGATCTCGATACAACACCAAAGACAGACTGAATAGCATAACCCACAAGCGCTGTCGTACCTTGCCTGCGTGAAGAAGGGCGCCACTAGCTCCGCCAGTGAGCCGTCAATGCACACGTCCGAGCTGGAGTCAAAGGCGAAGAGACGCTTTAGCTTCTTGAAGACGATCTCCAGCTGCAAAAACAAGGGACGTGTTGTCTTGTCATCATGAATGTTCCTTTCACCATGTGTATGTGCTTGCAAGAATGTGTGTGTTGAATGCAGCTCTTCTATCGATGTGCAAGTGCACTCACAAGCTGAGGTGGACATGCATCTGGGTCCTTCAGACCACTTAACATACCATTTTCTTCAACTTTTGTTTTCGTCTGTATATCATTATTTCTTTCTGAATGTGCTGACTGCCTTCATCTGGTCGCTCGCGCTGAGTTTGACATAGCGTGAAGCTGTTCCCAGGACAACTCTTGCCTGCCCATTAAAAATACACACGAATATCGAGCGCGAGGTCGAAGACAGATTTTGCTTTTGGGTCAAGCACTATCATCCACACATCAACTCTGCGTATCGGATGGATGCATTTTCCATTAGACGAGTCAGCGGGGTGCAGCAGGCCAGGCGCTGAAGCATCTGCACGAGACTCATCCATTTTGACTCCACACATTTAAGTGGCCGCGACGACTTGGAGTGGAAAGAAGGATGTGTCTATCAGCTTATCGAAGCAGAGCAGGCATTGGAGAGCATTTGAGTGGGCTGCAGGGTTCAGTTGGAGACACACATTTCTAATTGGGCATTAACAGCATGCACGTTCGTTGGCTGGTTATCAGTATTAAACCTCTGCAGAGGAGTGGTACGAGGCAATCTGGAGCTCTGTCCATTATAGACGAGCAACCTCATCTCACGGTACACTTCTGCCGCTAAGAAAATGATTATGTGAAATGGCTGTGTCTGAAATAACTAAACGAACTAGACGCTTTCGTTGGTTTTTATTGTGTGAAAAGGTGTCGAGTTTGTCTTACTGCCTAGATCCTGGTCTCTTGTAAGTTATGTTCAACATTTTGGGATGATTAGTGAATAAGGCACCTGTAGAAAAATTAAAACTATGGCGTCTAAACGCTCAGTCGATGGATATAACATCTATTTCTTAAAGCTAAACGCCATAGTCATTCTAATACTATCATCACACTAATGAGGTAACGTGATACGTCAGTCGCAATTATAGCAGACGAACCACCTCAACATCAACCTGAATAGCTTTGCAATTACAAGAGCAACAGCATGCGTTACGTGTGAAAACTCGCCCAACAGCCTGTGTTCTGATCGTTTTCGCACAACATAAGTGCTTATGTGAGTGATTGATAACATCGGTATCAGCATCCAATAACGTGGATCAACGTTTTGCCAATTGGCCCAGGGAAGGAACGTCTGCCACTACAACTTACAGCTATCCGTTTCATCCACAACTCTCATCTACAAGTCGACTTTGCAGCTGTATATCCATCTCTTTATTGAGCAATATAATGAGGTACCACCACCACGGCATGGTCCAATTATGGTAATTGGACGAATACGATTCCACTCTGACATCAAACTACCAGTGTGTTGCTTTTACGTGGATGTTTTGCCGTTGTCTGGAACACTGCACAGTCAGTGTAGAGATTCTCTCTCTCTCTCTCTCTCTCTCTCTCTCTCTCTCTCTCTCTCTCTCCCTCTTGCAACCTCTCTCTCTTAATCTCTCTCTCTCTCAATCTCTCTCTTTCAGTCTGTATCTCTCAATCTATCTCTTTCAGTCTGTATCTCTCAATCTCTCTCTCTTTCTCTCTCTCTCTCTCTCTCTTTCGGTCTCTCTCTCTCTATCAATATCTCTCTCAATCTCTCTTTCAATCTCTTTATTAATCTCTTTGAATCTCTCTCTCAATCTCTCTCTTCCTCCCTCTCCCCTCTCTTTCTCTCTCCCTCTCCTCTCTCTCTCTCTCTCTCTCTCTCTCTCTCTCTCTTTCTCTCTCTCTTCCCCTCCCCCTCCTCTCTCTCTTTCTCTATCTCTCTCTCTCTCTCTCTCTCTCTCTCTCTCTCTCTCTTCTCCTCCTCCTCCTCCTCCTCCTCTCTATCCCCCCCCTCTCTCTCTCTCTCTCTCTCTCTCTCTCGCTCTCTCTCTCTATCTATATATATATCTATATATATATATATATATATATATATATATATATATATATATATCTCGTACCTGCTCTAACTTCACATTACATCACGTTGTAGACAATGCCCAAGTGGCAATACAACATTACTCAACCAAAACCCAAACTGATTGTACCTTTTTGCCGTTGATCTTGTGCACATACTGAGACATGGTGGCCACTAGGTCCAGCAGGCTCGAGTCCTCGGGAAAGTTCTCGAAGTCGGCGTTGTCCGACCCGAAGACGAAGACTTTGCCCATCTTGACCAGCTCCGTGGCTGTATAGTTGAGGTTGGTGGTGCTCACGTTGCCCTTCTTCATCTTCAACTTACGGAAGACGATGGCTGCCTGCAAACACAATGGCAGACCTGTCTTGAACCACTGGTTTCTCTCTGATGATTGCCATGGAATGATGTGCTCACATGTCGACAGTACACTTTTGCATTCTTGACCTTGTTGGATCTAGCTGGGGGGGGGGGGGGGGGGGGGGAGGGAGGGGGTGGATAATGTAAATTGTTTGCCTCACCTTGCTCTCTGTAATGTCCAGATCCTTGAGGTCCCCAAAGTCGGGCAGAGCGAGGTCTTCTAGCTCGTTTCGAGGCACGTACTCGATGAAGCCTTCACCCAAATTGCTCAGCAGGTCGGACATGTTCAGGTTGTTGCTCTGCACGGATAGATGGCCAGCTGTAGCAGCACAGCAATGTATCTGGATGTGGACTGTCTCCTATGGCACTTGTTCTGTTACTACTCCTGGCGTTGTCAGAATGTTGCTCCCAGTCAGTGGGAAACTGAGTATACATGCAAAAGAAGGGGTGAAGTAAATAAGGCAATGACATTTTCAGCTGAAATACCTTAAAATTATTTCCGTGACTGTTATTTTATGTAAACACATCTGTGCAAAGAAGAACAGAATCCCAGTTGCTATATGTATATGCTTATCTATTCAGTCGTCCCGCCAGGCAGAAATCAACAGTACTCTTGAACATTTTATTACGAATAGAGAAGAGAAATAACATACTAAACTTAATGACTCAGCAATGAAAATATGGAGGTCATAAAGCGTGGAGGGGAAGAGAAAGGCGGGGGAGAGGGAGGAGGGAGGAGAGGGAGTAGGGGGCAGAGGAGGAAGAAAGGGTGAGGGAGGTGTAGGAGAGGATTGGGAGAGGATACAGGATACGATGACAAGTCTATTCGGAGTAATCTAACAGCCGCATTAGGCGAAAAAAATGTTCATGGGTAGAGTTTATCAGGATTTCAGAAAGTCACGAAGAGAGGATTTCAGTCGTCTACTCACGTTGGTCCAGACGGTGGAGCAGACGCGGGGGTTCTCAGCGCATGCCTGGGTGAGCAGGTCACCCACGTAACGCACGCAGGAGGCCATTTGGGCCACAGTTATCTGGCTGATCTCGTTCGTGGACAGGGCCAAGAGCAGACAGTCCAGGACCTTGATGTCGGTGCAAGTCATCGAGCTCAGCTGCAAAGACATCACCAGGTAAAAGCTTTTGGCGATATGACAAAAATATGCTACGAAGGAAAGAAACTAATGCAGCGTATTTGAATTGTCGTCATAATTCATTATCGGTGTTGACATCAGAGTGGGCGCAGTAATATCCTTTCGATATCCCTTCACTGTATTTGACATAACTATGATCATTGCTGTGCTTTCATCCTCTACGACAAACACTGTTTAGATCAGCGCTGTAGCTGTTCTTCCATGTGAAATTGTTTCATACCATAACAGCGATATACATTAATGAGCACTACTTTTAAAATATACAATTTTCCACAAAACATCCAAAGAGACTAACATTTTCCATACGCAAGAAATACAATTCAGAAACTAAATTGAACTGTTGGTGTGCATTGTGTTTGTAATGCACTAAGAAAACATTAAGCCCAACCTACCGTGAAGTAAAATTTTCCTTTTTTCCAGAGAACTCGGAGCTGAAAATTATAACGAGGCATTTCATGAATACATGGTGAAACACCATCATCATAGTAGTCGTCGTCGTCATCATCATCATCGTCAGCAGCAGCAGCAGCAGCAGCAGCAACATCACCACCACCACCACCCACCAACCACCCATTACCCACCAACCACTAGTACTACCCACCACCACCAACCACCACCACCACCACCACCACCATCATCATCATCATTATCATCATCGAAGAACACAATGGGTCAGTTACGTCTGATCACTGAAAGGACTTTGAAAATAAACAAGTTTTCTAATGTTCTCATCGAGACATTCACACATGAAGTAAATAGAACATTGAATTCCACGTGAGTAGACGACCGCTGAAGGGCGTTCTGTCCAAACGACTTCTCAACAGAGGAGATGATGCGGAGCACAGGGCTCTGCCAAGCCTTTCTACTAGGGACATTGTATTGAAGGTAGAGCTGGACATTTAAAGTATACATATGTTTTCCGGCTTGGCATAAAATCTTGTCTCTCATGAGAAGTTAGTGGAGAGATTCAGGCACAAACATTGCTAGGCTTGGGGAATTATCCAGAGACTCACCACATCGACGGAGAATTTGTCGTGCTTGATGAAGTCCCAGTTCTGCGCCATCAGTGCCGTAGACACGTTGGCCATGACGTCAACTGGCACGGCCGCTAACAACGGACCCAGCCTCTGGAAGCTCCTGGCGTTCCAGGTCCAGGAATTCGACGTCACCATACTGACCACT
>JAWQFJ010010526.1:152500-197500 GCA_034096865.1 Theodoxus fluviatilis
CTGCCACTGGCGCAGCTTTTGGCACAGCACCTTGGCCTTCACCCCGTACACCATGCCCTCCATCTGCGGCACAGACACGTACACGGTGCTTTCAATGTCTGCATTTTCTACTACTACCACTACTATTTCTACTACTATTACTATCACTACTACTACTACTTACTACTATTACTAGTACTACATGTACTACTACTAATTATTTTACCAAAATTGCTTACTACTACTACGACTGTTTTTAATTTTACTTCGGCTGATACTACCACCATTTCCGCCTCCAGCAAGACTCTAATACTATAATAGCATGCGTTGTTGTCGTTTCTTTAGGTACCATACTGATGTTCTCGCAACAGGCGTCTATTGACTGCTATCTACGGCTCTTATAAAACAGCTTTTCATATGCGAATACTCGTATTGCGACTACCGTGTTATATGCCACAGCCTCATAACATTAATTACAATCTTATCAAAGCTACAACTCTGCCACAAGTGCTGCGTGAGCTTGAAAGATCCTGCTGGAGCAGTTACAATATAACTGTGTCCCGGTCCGTGACGCCATTACACATTGGGTGTTGAGGTGATTTTAAGGCATCCTCACTTCCAGGGCTTGGCATTGGACGTCTTACATGTCATTGGATTTCACAGAGAAACAGCATTTGCTCATTGTCTTAGAGGAAATAGCATGTGGATGTTCATACAAATGACTGAGCTCTACTAAAAGGTAACGGTCAAGATATTGGTTTTAAAGGTATTTAGTTTTTCTAAACCGACGTTGCATCCATATCTGACATCAAACTGGCTTACACTTTACTACCAGATCTTTGAGGCTTTTTATCAATCTGGCATTTGGAAACAATTACGGTGACAGACATATACGACTCTCACATGTAGGTAGCTGCACCATCTTCACCTCCTGGGGTTATTCCAACCCGATGGTGGTTCACGGCCACATTAGAGCGAATTGCACTGCATGTGCTATGGATGTCCTCACAGGTACCCGGTTTTACTCCGGGGTGGGGAAAGGCTATGGAAGTTAAACACCTTACCCGAGGATGCAGGTCTAGGATTATCACAGCTTCACATGGCTACACTGCTACATGGCTACACTGCTACATGGCTACACTGCTACATGGCTACACTGCTACATGGCTACACCGCTACATGGCTACACTGCTACATGGCTACACTGCTACATGGCTACACTGCCAGCTGTAAGCGACAGCAGGTTAACGCTCCAACCAGTGGTCTAGAGCACCGACACATATACTACATATACTACATATATGCAACCATGCAACCCTACACTAAGAACCAGTAATGGTGCTACTGCCTACAAACGTAAGTGCCCCATCAAGTCCTAACTATATACTTCATGAGAACCCAGCAAGCACGTTGGGCTTCTCTCTCTCGGTCTGCAAGCTCACGGCACAATTTTCATTTTCTCTACATGTTAGGCATCCGTCTTGCAGTCGCGCGACACAACATTTAGAAAAAATGACGTTGATTGTGACAACGAATATTCAAAATTTAGGGTTTTCTCAAATATATTACGCACAGCGTTCCATGACTGCGCTTTTCCCTAAACGAATGACATTCAGCTCCAGCAGGTTTCCTAATGTTTCTGCAAGGTAGGGAGGGCTCCCCGTGTCTGTGATTGTGATGCATCGGTTTTGCTGACAAAAAATAACGCAGATTGTGGGAATTATTTATAAACTCATTTTTACTTCGCTTGCTGCCTGAGACACTTCATTAAACAAAGAGGTGTGACATGAAATATCAATGCCAATTGACTTCATTTTAGAAACTGGAAGCTAAGAGCGCTGGGAAGCTACTGGAGGAAGCTGAGCGCTGCGAGAGGCTGTTGGAGCCGTGTAGAGGCACAGTCTGAGCATCGCTAGTGACCGCTGTGGAGCGCACTAGTCATTGCTGTACGCTATGTCCAGTCCAGGAATAAACATCCTGTAAAGAACTCACGCCGGAGTCCTGCTTTGTACTTTCCTGGCGCAAGCCGGGACGAACCGCAAGTCCAGCAGACCACGTGCACGCGACGCCGGGTTCACAGGTGAAGTGAACGTAGTACTGGTTTCCCGTAACACGTGGGTTTTTGCAACGTGGGCCTCCCGAGAAGAGTGGCTGGAGTCACTGGAGAGGCTTTTTCGCAACAAAAACAACAAGACAAAGCAGACGGAGCGCACTAGGCAACCGTAAAACGCTAACTTCGCACTAATAATTTAAAGGCCATGTTACACGAGTCGTGACACGTAAGTACCGTCGTCCCCCCCACCCCCCACCCCCAGGCTTGAGTCGGTCCCATACTTCTGGTCAAATGTACAGCAGCATTTGCGTTGATGGGGGACTTTGGCAACGTTGAGATTTCAATCGATTCAGAAAGCTGAATCACGACTGCATTTGTGATTTTCACGCTTCAAATCAACCGATAAATAAATGGTTGGGTTTTTTTGCGTTTACAAGAAGATCGCGTATTCTCTTCTGAACAGAAACTGCGTCTGATTGCAAAAGTGTAATGGGTAGTTTCACGTCTCAACTCCTACAAGAACACTACTACACGTCTCCTGCCCAATGCCACCTCGTGGATACTCCCACCTCAACACGAATTCACTGCCCTCGAAAATACATGTTCTAGATACAAGCAATGCAAGTTACACAATACTAGGAATAGGTAGCCAGTAGTGCGAATATCAAGACATCTCACCAGTTAGTCACAAAGCACCCACGGCAGAAGTATTTTTCTACAGCAGCACGTGCCCCACTTTTCCAAGGATAGGTCTGAGGTAGCCATCAACCATTTTTACAGATTTGTCAATTCATCCATCAGTATTGATTTAAGCTCTAATGTCTGCCTTCAACTCTTTTTCAGTCACCCTTTTGAAATCATTCCTAATGGGATAAGAAAAAAAGTGATTTGCATTATTAATATATTTTCCATTTCACATATAAAATTGCTAACGATGTAAATAAAAGGCATGTGCTTGCCTAATGATATAAACCATTTCAACGATGGATTTTCAAGAGGAACAGATATGCTTGGCAAGACAGCATTAAAAGGAAAGTTAACAGTCTAACGAATTATCTTAGGCTTTTATCTATAGGGAGTAGGGAGTACGACATCTGGACACAATTCAGACTGCATGCATTTCACTGGGACACTCTTTGACCAGTTTATACACATTCATACGTACACTTAACACCATGGATACTGGGAGGATTCCATGGACAGTATCCATGGTGTTTAGTGTACGACAAAATAAAGATCCTGGCAGCTCACATCCCAGTGCTCTCCTCCTGTGCCCTCATGAGTTCAAAGCCAACCCAAAGCCTCTGCTGGGCTATTGATAGCCTCTTTTTTTAGGTGTAGATGGTCCAGTATGTAAGGCGTTGGACTTTGCAGCGAGGCGCTGTGCCGTGGTTCAATCCCAGGGGCGGGAGAGATGGGGGAAAAGTTACACGTTCATACTTTTTTCCTTTCTTCTTTTTTGAAGGGGGGGGGGGGCTTAGAGCCCCACAATATTTCTGCTCAAGTTTGCTCCTGACATCAGTTAATTCCAGTTCATAGCATGATGTCAGTACCTGCCATGTGGGGAATGCAGCACATCAGCAAATCAAGTGCTTCCCACAGCATGTACTCTACTCAGGCATGTACATCTGAATTCCAAAATCTCCATTGCTATGGTTTCATTTCAGGGTACCTAGTGGTTCCTGTGCAGTACTATGTTTCCCCACACCAGGCAATTTCAATAAAAACATTTTATTCACACAAACACACACACACACACACATACATACATACATATCCATGTATCTGCTGTGGTTCATCCACTGTGCAACTCCTCTGTTTCATTTTCTAAAATCATACTTTTAACAGAATTTGTATCGAGCTCAATAATTCAGGTAGAAAGGGCAGAAGGAACAAACCACAGCTTCCTGACTATGCTGGAAATAAAAGGCCAAGGTATGCAAGATGGATGGATGGAGTTTTACGGTCTATCAGCCTTTCTAGACTATGTAAGGTCATTCATTACACATGAAAATCGCTTGAACAGTTTAGAGTAAACGCAAATCAAGTCACGATGTCCCTATTTATTTGCCTCTTACAAATCATGTAGGGAGACATGGTGGGTCAATTCTTACCCCAAACCCACTGGGGGACCAAGGTATGCAACTCAGTACTTCAAATGTTAACTTCAAAATTGCATGCCCAGAAGTAATTACATAAATGTTTCTTCCCAGAGCATGTTTGTACAACTCATTTGTTTCATAGATGCAGTTTCTGTATCATTTGTACATAGTGGATTTTGGTGTAGATGACCTGGACTGAGTGATCTGGTCAAGTGCTGAGAGGAGTCAACTGTCATGCAGTCAACATCATTGTTTCCAAATATGAAAATGTTAAAACTTTTGGAAAAGCTTCCTTAAACGGGCCACACTAGTGGACTCATCCGAGGAGAGGGGTGTGGAAAGATGACCAAGCTGGCAGGCATTACAAGCTAGCAAGCAACAGCATCTGACTGGCAAGTGATCTTGGCTGGTTAATTCTGTGAATTCGCAGTGATTCAGACACAGAAAAATAAAAGAATCCGACATTAAAATTTTTAAAACTTGTAAAAATGCAGCCAGTCAGACGTTGCGTCCCGCCAGTTGGTATTTCCTGCCAGCTTGGCCATCTTTCTCACACCCCTCTCCTTGGACAATCCACTCGTGTGGCTTGTTTCTGGAAACTTTTCCAAACTTTCTCCTTTACATTGACTCTTTACACATCCTCCTTGTGCTTTGAGGACTCCAGCTAGTGTTAAAATCGGTTGCAAGGTAACAGTATACACCACTTTGTTGTGTGTGACTTCACAGAACACTTGCTAGCCATGCTATGCCTTCTACAATCCATTTCAGCAACCAGAAATTTTCAGTCAAAGCCTACCTAGGCCTACATTTCTGCCTTCTTGTCTGCTTCAAGTACAGAAAGAATGTGCGTGTAATGAATCAACTTAGTGAGAGAAGCTTCCATTAGCTGCCAATATTTTGTCACAGAAAACTTTACAGAGCAAGTGTTTCCATATATATAAAATGTTTTAAAAATATAAAAAGGTTTCCAGTACACAAAATCATAATAAAAATAACATTTTTGGTTTACATTTGAAGTTTACAGGAAACAGTTATGTAACATAGTAGTTAGATGGGTTCCACTATGAGGGTTCCTCGTTTGCAAAGCACAGGGGAGGTAACTCCTGAGCTTCTAGATGTTGACAGCTCAACTCCACTCACTAGAAAGGATGGACGGATGGACAGATAGATGGATGGATGGTGTTTTACGACCCATCAGCCTTTGTAGGCTATATAAGGCCATTAAGCAGGATAAGCATTTGAACAGTATAAACGCAAATCAAGTAACGGTGCCACGAATCGCGTAGGGAGACGCGGTGGGTCAATTCTTACCCCGAATCCACAGGGGGAAGGATGGATGGACAGATGGAGTTATACCGCCTAGTAAATCTATGCTTCTAGATAAAGATTATCCATCTTTGCACTGTCTCAACACCAAAACTAGTAGAAGGATCCTGATGAAAAACAGTTTTGTATTCCCTACATGTTTTCCCCTACTATCAATGTTTTGTTGACATCTTCTGTACATGTATTCAACACAAAAAAATTTTATTGCATGTCCTATGAAGAAAAATTAAAGTAAAAACAGTAACTCAAATCCATCTATCTCGGTCAACTGTTTGATCAACACCCTTTTCTAGTAATTGGCTAGTAGTATATTGCTCCCCATTTGGAGAATGAACGTTTTATGGCTATCGGCCTTTGAGGGAGGGTTGGATGGATGGCTGGCTGGCTGGATGGTGTTTTATGGCCTATCAGCCTTTGAGGGATGGATGGATAGATGGATGGATGGTGTTTTATGGCCTATCAGCCTTTGAGGGATGGATGGATAGATGGATGGATGGTGTTTTATGGCCTTTCAGCCTTTGAGGGATGAATGGATAGATGGATGGATGGATGGTGTTTTATGGCCTATCAGCCTTTGAGGGCTGTGCAAGGTTATTAATTTATCACAAAATCAATGTCAACCAAACCGAGGTCAACTCATGATTTCTCTGATTGGAGCATCCTAACTATTGCTTTATGCATCCGAAATTACAATAGATTCACTCAGCACAAAGGCTTACAAGCTGCATGTATGTTTTCTGTGGAATGGGAACCTCTGCACAACTTTCACTTCAGAGAACTTTTGTCAAGATCTGCTCACTGCCAATTTCCAAAATGGAGATTTCCTGCCATAAAAACCAAAGGCTTGTTCACGAGGCGCAGCGATTCAAAGCGCTGCTCAGCGCTGGACAGCGCTTGCGCCGTGAAACGGCTTGTTCAGGACGCGTAGCGCTGCAAAGCGCTGCATGCGATTCGGCGCTTTGCAGCGCTGCGCCTCCTGAACAAGCCGTTTCACGGCGCAAGCGCTGTCCAGCGCTGAGCAGCACTTTGAATCGCTGCGCCTCGTGAACAAGCCTCAAGTCTATGCTTCACACCATTCAGGTATAATTTTTTCTTCAGGGAAGTAAAGTATCAGGTCAGGGAGTTCATCCCTTAGTCTTACCCTACAGAGGCACACTTATCAGGTCAGGGAGAGCATCCCGTCTTCCCCTACAGAGGCGCACTTATCAGGTCAGGGAGTGCATCCCTTAGTCTTACCCTACAGAGGCACTTATCAGGTCAGGGAGTGTATCCTTTAGTCTTCCCCTACAGAGGCACACTTATCAGGTCAGGGAGAGCATCCCTTAGTCTTCCCCTACAGAGGCACACTTATCAGGTCAGGGAGTGCATCCCTTAGTCTTACCCTACAGAGGCACTTATCAGGTCAGGGAGTGTATCCTTTAGTCTTCCCCTACAGAGGCACACTTATCAGGTCAGGGAGTGCATCCCTTAATCTTCCCCTACAGAGGCACACTTACACCTGCAGTTCTTCTCCACTATCTCAAGCACTATCATTACTCATTCAAGTACACATGATTAAGTTACTGTACCATTTTTCTAGGTTTTCTGTCAACTTGTTGGCTCACTGTGAAATGATAATTACCAAAATGTTTGCCTTGATTTTCAGCTTTAGCTGCTACTTGTATGACCATGGGCAGGTATTTCACAGCAGCAAATGCTTTCATTACAAGCATCTGCTCCCCAGTGAATGCTCCCATAACCTCCAAAGATCTGTATCGTCTCAGTCTTGTCCCACCATCTCTGCCCAAGCCCTATTACTAAGCAGCATGGCCCTGATGAAGTAAACCGATTCCATTCTGCAACAAATGCCACACCACAAAGGCATAAACAAAATGTGTATCCTCATTTTTATCCTTCAAAGCCCCACCTCTCTGGTACTATCAACACAGAATGTCTCACACCACCTCTCCACATTCATTGGTGCCTTTCGCATGCCAGATTGGCTGTTGGCAACACACACACACACACACCCCCCGACTACTCTAAATAAAGTGATGACCTTTCAGCAATGCATTCTGCTCTGCCTTACATGGCTGCTAAATGTATGACAAGACTAACATGACTGGAGAGCTAGCCCACTTCTCCAGGTGGTTGGAGGGGTGGTGAGGGAATGAAGGGAAGAGTGGATGGATGGATGGATGGATGGTGTTTTACGGCCTATCAGCCTTTGAAGGCTATATAAGGCCACTAAGCAGGAAAATCACTGGAACAGTTTAGAGTAAACGCAAATCAAGTCATGGTGCCCCTAGTCATTCGCCTCTTACAAAGCACGTAGGGAGACACGGTGGGTCAATTCTTACCCCCAACCCACAGGGGGTTGGAGAAGAGTGGAGTCAAGAGGCAGAATATAGTTATTCACCTATACCTGCTTTTCAAGCCTCTAGGTGTCAAATCATGGAATGGACAGGTGATTAATTGCGTGCAATCCCCATTGTCTTTTTTTCAGGTCACTTTTAGGCAATCAGGTACAAACAGCATCACACCAACAGAGCCTGAATGAAGAATGATTGAGAAAGGCATGTTTTGATCTCCCACTTTATTGGGTCCTGAGTTTCAAGACAAGGGAGTGGGGAAGGGCTGGACAGCTTAGTAGACCTTCTGTTCCTGCCTCTGGACAGTGGCACGGGTGTGGTGCTTGGCCAGGTAGTCTGTGTACTCCTGGTAGGGAGTCTTGCTGAACTCGGTCTCCTTCCACAGGTCAGGTGTCAGGTACCCGTACGTCTTGCTGATGGCAGTGTACGTGGCCTTGGCTGAAAATAAACATGTGAAATGCAATGGGAAACCCCTACTCAACCTGCATATATTCAGTGTTTCTCTGGGACCGAAAGTTAGAGGTGGAAAACAACAACAAAAATCTTAGCAGATGAAAATTTCTACATACTTGAGACCAGACACTATTATTACTATAATTCCTCTACAAAAGCTTTTTTTAACCCTCTGGACCCCATTAATTTTTCACGGATTTTACTCCCTGCAGCC
The DNA here is from genome assembly GCA_034096865.1 of Theodoxus fluviatilis. Lineage (NCBI taxonomy): Eukaryota > Metazoa > Mollusca > Gastropoda > Cycloneritida > Neritidae > Theodoxus > Theodoxus fluviatilis. Next base: position 160,979 of record JAWQFJ010010526.1, read on the forward strand.
AGTTATTTTCTGGACGTGCCCCAAAACCGAGACCCCTCTTCTGTTTAAAAATGTACAATTATTTTATTATTTGCTATAGAGGCAAACTTTTTGGAGGAAAGATGGAAAATTGAATGCTCTCTCTGATAGACACACTGAAATTTATGTCCATGCAATACAATATGATTTAAAAATAAACTGAGACAACACAAATTAAAAAAAGTGTCGAGTGACAGGCTGCCACTGACTCACTCGAGAATAAATTCCCGCATAGCTTCCTTTCTTCACCCTCACTTGACCAGCGTAGCGATTCGTTTTGTCGATCATCAAGTCAACGACTTTATTAGTTGAAATAGAGATAAAAAGCATCCGATTTAGATACCTCATCGGGCACATGTTGAGGAGAGTCCATGCGCGAATTTAGAAGTTACCGATCGAGGTAGACACGTTGTTGCGCGATTTCAATTGCGCACGCTGGCTCAGAAATGATTGAGTTTGATTCTGATGAAGAGCGAATCTTTGAAATATTGTTCGATTCTGAATCGGAAGAAGAATTCCATGGCTTCACAGAGGAAGATTTGGTTGAGTTTGCCACAGCAACCAAGAGTGGTCACACGCAGACGGAATCTTAGACTGCGCTGGTTCAACTTCGATTTTGTCATCGGAGTCACTGTCTGCGGCAAACTCGACCAAATCTTCCTCTGTGAAGCCATGGAATTCTTCTTCCGAATCGAACAATATTTCGAAGATTCGCTCTTCATCAGGATCGAGCTGAGTCATTTCTGGGCCAGCGTGCGCGATCGAAATCGAGCGGCAGCGTGTCTACCTCGATCAGTAACTTAAAAATTCGATCTAAATTCGCGCACGTGCAGTGAAACAATATGGCGACTATTATTATGAAAGCGAGGCTCTTCTGTGCAGTCTCCATGCGTAGAGAGCTCTCACAATCCCAAGATTCATAGCAAACAGCGCCAGATTCAAACATGCCTATCAGTTTGTCGACTATAACCGCCGACGGCTGTGAGGGGAGGTAACTACTTCGGCGGTTATGACCGCCGACGGTGCGCAGAGGGTTAAGGGGGGACACGGCCTGCAGAATTTCATGAAAAATTTTCAGAAATTGAGTTTCGTGTTAAGCGCGGATTTGGAATCTACAACATCTCCGCTACACGTGTGTGCGATCGATTTTGCTGGCTTAGGTTTCAAAGTATTTTAAACCAATTTGTTTTGTAAGGTACCCACCGCTAGATTAAAAAAAAGTACTAACCAGGAAGCCAAAATGCACAGATTTGAAAGCTTAGTTTCAGCATCTTCCTTCCAAAGAACGCCACATGTTTGGTATCGCATCAAAGCTTCATTTCCCGGCTTTACGTTGCAACTGTTTCCGGTACCGAAGAATCATTACCGAAGGCACACGAAGTACAAATCGGAGGGCAGTGCAAACCAATGGAAAGCTTCGAAATAACGGCCTGTCTCTCAGCTAGGCTCTGATTGGCCGCTTGTGTGCGTGATCACAGCGTGATCAGGCGGAAGTGGCTGGCGGAAACGGCCGAACCGTACTTCGACTGGCGGAAGTGGTAGGCGGAAACGGCCGAACCGTACTTCGGCTGTTTCCGGCCTGAACGTCGGCCGCCGAAGCAAACATCGGTTCTTTCCGAAGTGTGCTTACAGCGCGCGAAAGTTCGCGCTATCTCGATCGAGACAATTCCACGGAAGATGCAGAAATGGACGGAAAAAGCAAGCCCAGAAAAGAAATTAAGTCGTGTCAACAGCCTCTGGAGGTTGTGATACAACAGCGATCGCGTTCTTATCTACAGACACGGCACTGAACGAAGCTGTTATCACGGCGGAAGTTGCCGTGATTACGCGATTCTTACAGAAAACGGGAATGTTTTGCTACAGGTGATGCTTTTCACCTAATTATCCTGATATTTTGAATTAAGATAATAAGTTGAAAGTTTGCTACAATGATAACAAATAAACGACACATTCAATGAGTTATGTTATTAAATTGTATCTGTTATGGTTCAGTTGTAGTTAACGTTTAATCTTTCTCAAACTTTAAAGTCAATTTTCTCATAATGTGGTTTTTATTTCAACGGTAGTGATTTTCTCCCCAAAAATAAAGTCACTTAGGATTGAGATAGCTTTCTGAAATTGTGTGTGTATATGTATGAATAAATACTGCATTCAATAAGACCAATCAGAAAGGTGTAGCTGAATTTGCTTAATTTTTGTAAAAATTTAATTATGTTATGCCCGGAGCACATTTTTTGGTTACTTTTTCTAAATTCCACTAAAATTAGTTAGAAGTGTTAGTAATCCACTTATTATATCTTATTGAATAATATAGACCTTCTTCTTTGTTTAAAATCATTGTTGATCATAAAAAGGTTATTAATTAAAATTTCACGGAGGGGAGAAAATTGGTATGTTTATTTTTCAGTTATTTTGCTATAACACATGAACAACTAAGTCTTCAGCAATAAAATTTTGTTTAAATATACCTTCCAGTGTGTTTGTATTCTGTATAAAATTTCATTAGTATAGCTTTCATATTTGCTGAGTTATGAATTATTTTCTATTAATCCGTTTTTGTACGCCATGTCCCCCCTTAAAGCATTAAAAATAATACACTGTATTAGGATCATTATTGCTTCACATGAAAGTACTGCAACATTAAATCACATAAGCCATGATGGCCTCTAATTTATTCACTGAGAACTAAGGCCAAAGAGGGCAAATGCAAGGCAACATACCAAAGTTGCCGAGGGTGGCAGTGGCACCGCGGGCCTGAGTGTAGCAGTCCTCAATGCCAGCCATGTTCAGCAGCTTCTTGGGAACGGGAGCTCCTACGATGCCTGTGCCGCGGGGTGCAGGGATCAGTCGCACCTGCACACTGCCGCACTTGCCGGTCACCTGTATCAGTAAAGCAAAGGAAACCATCAGTACATGGGAAATACAGCCATTATTATTCTTACATGGATAGCAACCACCGATCTTCAGTTCTCATCTAACTTGATGGTATCTAGCATTAACAAAACTTATTTACAGGAAAAACATTCCTAGCTATCAGGATACTAGCTCCTTCTATGTTGGACATAATCAATCAGAGCCTGATGACAAAATCTAGCCTTTCTCTCCACTCCAATAAATGTTTCCTCAGTACACCATCTTTCTGACCTGTTCTTTCAAAAATTTAATGTCAATTTCAAAATAACTGGTACACAATATTTACCACAGCTAATTCAAATGGTTGATATAACTAAACGGTATACAAATACAGAAAGAGACCATGTGTGCCGGTATACAAATTTGGAAAGAGACAGTTTACAATTCATGTGAGAGGTTTCAGTAGACTCCTAGCCAAAGCTGCCTTGATAAAACAAATTAACTGCAAGATCTTCAGTGCCCAGTACAACAATGAAGACAGTGACGTCATTGTTTATATGGCTTTTCCCATTGAAGCATTATTTCAAGATTTGTTGACCTAATTTATATCTAGGAATTGAAGTCGCATGAGTCAAGTTATCTACCAGTGAAAGGAGAAATCCCCATCTGCAACAATGCATAAAAATGTTAACATCTCAGCATGACAACGGCACAACCATCTGAACTTGCCACAACATTACCATCTCTTCACCAGAAGACACAAGCCACAATTTCTGCTTTAGGCCTCATTACCACCCACTGATTGTGTTTTCTTCTGACGAGCACATTCTTGACGTATTTCATCCAGCAACATGCAGACTATCACAGCCTCCAATGACCTTACCCATTTTATCTCTGTAGAGCTTCAACAGACTCGCATCCACACATGCATTCCATGGTTATCTCTACACCAATGCAAAGCAGTGGCTTGGCTCTGCTGTTTCTTACCTTGCAGGGGACAGTGTGAGGCTTGCCGATCTTGTTGCCCCAGTAGCCTCGCCTGACGGGGATGACAGACAGCTTGGCCAGGATGATGGCACCACGGATGGCGGTGGCTACTTCCTTGCTGCACTTCACACCAAGACCAATGTGTCCATTGTGGTCACCCACAGCCACAAAGGCCTGTAACAGACAAGGACAAGCGTTCACATGCTTGGCTCTCAATCTTTGGTAAACATCATGACAGCATCAAGAGCAGCAACTGCAACTAAACTCACTGGGTGCCAAGTATACGATGATTTACCTTAGTTCACATTCACATGAGGCTACACAATTCATACAAGTTAAATACAAGAACAAACAAAATGCATTACCCCTTCACAAACTGTGCACACACCCCTAAAGAAACGACATGGATCAAGATTATACCCATTAGCTATCTACAGATAAATATTATTACACCGCTTTCCAATGATAACACTCATAAGAAACCTACCTTGAAACGAGTGCGCTGACCGGCACGGGTCTGCTTCTGGACAGGCATGATCTTCAGCACCTCATCCTTCAGTGTGCCAGGAGGCAGGAAGGTGTCAATCACCTCACTCTCCTAATACATAAACAAGGCATACATCAGTAATTGTGGAGACAATGCAGGGCTAATGGCCACAGAACAGAGCTACACCAAAACTTACAGTATATGCGTCAGCTTCACATTAACAGATTTTCTCCCCCTGCCCTTTACATTCAATTAGTAAAAGAGCATCAGCTTCAGAGATGTTCACTTGTTAGTCCCCACATAACACTTAGGAGATTGGTACATTACTCAACATCTACAAATGACCAGAATTGTTTACCCTTCAACACATTGCTGGCAATTCATTTATATAATTAAAATCATTCATGGGCATTTGCTTAAGGGGGGACACGGCCTGCAGAATTTCATGAAAAATTTTCAGAAATTGAGTTTCGTGTTAAGCGCGGATTTGGAATCTACAACATCTCCGCTACACGTGTGTGCGATCGATTTTGCTGGCTTAGGTTTCAAAGTATTTTAAACCAATTTGTTTTGTAAGGTACCCACCGCTAGATTAAAAAAAAGTACTAACCAGGAAGCCAAAATGCACAGATTTGAAAGCTTAGTTTCAGCATCTTCCTTCCAAAGAACGCCACATGTTTGGTATCGCATCAAAGCTTCATTTCCCGGCTTTACGTTGCAACTGTTTCCGGTACCGAAGAATCATTACCGAAGGCACACGAAGTACAAATCGGAGGGCAGTGCAAACCAATGGAAAGCTTCGAAATAACGGCCTGTCTCTCAGCTAGGCTCTGATTGGCCGCTTGTGTGCGTGATCACAGCGTGATCAGGCGGAAGTGGCTGGCGGAAACGGCCGAACCGTACTTCGACTGGCGGAAGTGGTAGGCGGAAACGGCCGAACCGTACTTCGGCTGTTTCCGGCCTGAACGTCGGCCGCCGAAGCAAACATCGGTTCTTTCCGAAGTGTGCTTACAGCGCGCGAAAGTTCGCGCTATCTCGATCGAGACAATTCCACGGAAGATGCAGAAATGGACGGAAAAAGCAAGCCCAGAAAAGAAATTAAGTCGTGTCAACAGCCTCTGGAGGTTGTGATACAACAGCGATCGCGTTCTTATCTACAGACACGGCACTGAACGAAGCTGTTATCACGGCGGAAGTTGCCGTGATTACGCGATTCTTACAGAAAACGGGAATGTTTTGCTACAGGTGATGCTTTTCACCTAATTATCCTGATATTTTGAATTAAGATAATAAGTTGAAAGTTTGCTACAATGATAACAAATAAACGACACATTCAATGAGTTATGTTATTAAATTGTATCTGTTATGGTTCAGTTGTAGTTAACGTTTAATCTTTCTCAAACTTTAAAGTCAATTTTCTCATAATGTGGTTTTTATTTCAACGGTAGTGATTTTCTCCCCAAAAATAAAGTCACTTAGGATTGAGATAGCTTTCTGAAATTGTGTGTGTATATGTATGAATAAATACTGCATTCAATAAGACCAATCAGAAAGGTGTAGCTGAATTTGCTTAATTTTTGTAAAAATTTAATTATGTTATGCCCGGAGCACATTTTTTGGTTACTTTTTCTAAATTCCACTAAAATTAGTTAGAAGTGTTAGTAATCCACTTATTATATCTTATTGAATAATATAGACCTTCTTCTTTGTTTAAAATCATTGTTGATCATAAAAAGGTTATTAATTAAAATTTCACGGAGGGGAGAAAATTGGTATGTTTATTTTTCAGTTATTTTGCTATAACACATGAACAACTAAGTCTTCAGCAATAAAATTTTGTTTAAATATACCTTCCAGTGTGTTTGTATTCTGTATAAAATTTCATTAGTATAGCTTTCATATTTGCTGAGTTATGAATTATTTTCTATTAATCCGTTTTTGTACGCCATGTCCCCCCTTAAGAAAATGAAATTTCAACATTATCAGCAAAACTAACAACCGATTGATCTACACCTTTTCCCAGAAAGCTTATCAGCCTAAATGACAAATCATCAGCATGCTCACCTTGATGGGGAGGGAGAAGAGGTAGATTTCCTCCAGGCTCTTGATCTTGGCATCTTTCACCAGACGGCCCAACTTGGTGACTGGTACCCACTCCTTGTCTCCCTCCTTGGCACCGCGTCCTCGTCCGCGACCACGTCCACGGCCTCTGCCACGGCCACGGCCTCCGAAACCGCCACGGAACCCTCCACGGCCCCTTTCACCACCTCCACCTCCACCACCACCACCGGCAGGGGCTGCGGCTCCGGCTGGATTATCCGCCATTTGCTGTCAACAAAGTGGCAACTTGTTGATACAATCTCCTCCAGAAGAGAGTGTGCACATACAAAAATCTTTCAAGTAACATAAAACTGCAGAACAGGATCATCATACTGAAATAAGGAAAGTCATTCTGAGAAACTCATGAGTAAACATTTTATATAGACCTTTCTCAAAGTAATCAAAGTGACAGTCATCACTGTGTATGAGTTGCTGTGTGGTCCCTTCAAATCTGGGTAGGATAGATTATTAGTTATTCAGAGCACAACTGGTTAACCATGTGCACATAAAAGCATGCATGCAGTCTCCATGTCACCAATTCATTCACCTCATTCTGTTTATGTGCAACTTTCTTGAAAAAAACAAACAAAAACGGTAGACTTGAGGCAGGTTTCACTGTCTGAAGCAATCCAAATGCATCATTTGTAGGACCAGAGGCTTGTTTCATTTAGAAAGCCATCATACAAGTTCAGAGATGAGTGCTCACAGCGACCACCTGTGTGTAGGTATGTTACAAAACGCGGAATCCACTCCCGTTTTGGATGTCGTAAAATTGAAACCCGGTTTTTCGCACATCGCGGAGGGTAGCCGTAGGTCACCAAATGCACGTTTTCTGATGAAATCGGAAGTTAATTAAATAGGGCACCTATTGTATGACGTAGAGCACATTTTGTAATTCGCCTCGTACGAATTGCGTGGAGGGTGCAGTACCATTATTCCATAAGGCCAAAAAAAAATAATGGTGTGGTTACGGTAACCCGACCTACCCTATTCTGGGGCGCCGACCCTACATCTTTTTATTGAAAATGTTGAAGTTTTTTTTAATATCAATGTTGTGGGTTGAGGGCTGGGCTGTCAAGTCCCTGAGCGATGAGCCGCCGACGTGAAGCTGGGGGGGGGGGGGGGGTGGTGTGTTCTACGTGACGGTCAAAAGTTCAGTTCGACGCTCAGCGCTGAACCGCCAGCATAAAGCGGGGTGTGTGTGTGTGTGGGGGGGGGGGGGGGGGGGTTTCTTCGTGACGGTCAAAAGTTCAGTTCCAGGCTTTGAAAAATCATAGTTTTTCCCTGACGATCGTAGCATCGTAGCAAGCACGCCTAAATCGTAGCACTTGGCAGCTCTGTTGATGTGACCACGTGCAAAGCAGTTGGGGTTGGGTTTGAGTTGGCTTGGGGTTTGACTGTTGGAGAGGTCGGGGACACGTTTTTGAACTGAAGACGATACATTTCAAATGTGAAGTTTTGCAAGCCGAGAGTGAGGAAGATGATGAGGATGATCAACATGCAGCACAAGTTCATGATGCATTTCAATTACATCTGGTTCACGTTAGGGGCACCGATGGTTGGTCACATGATACTGACACTAGCAGGACAGACAATCTCATATCAGCCATACAGACCTGTTTATCTATACGATTTTGGCGTATTTTTTACGCCAAACTATTGAAAATACGACTACTACGACTTGTGTGGAAAAATAGGACAATTGTGAAATCGAAAAATAGGACAATGGTGAAATCAAAAGGTTGTTTTTCCCCCGTGAAGTTTTGATCCACAATTTAATTTTCCTGCGGCTGGAAGCAGTCTCCCACTCTTCGAGTTTTGTTTTGACAAGAGCTCTTCATCGGACATTTGTGTAATATGGGTTGACAACACTGTTGTGACTGCATGGTGTTCCCAGAGGGCTGTTTAGTTAAGCTACAGAATGCTGGGGTAAGAAGTGGGTCAAGTAATCTTAAAACAACATTTGCAGGGAGAATACATCCCGCCTCTGTTTCACTTCGCTCTCTCTCTCTCTGTCTCTGTCTGTGTCTCTCTCTGTCTCTCTCTCTGTCTCTCTCTCTCTTCTCTCTCTCTGTCTCTCTCTCTCTCTCTCTCTGTCACTCTCTCTCTCTCTCTCTCTCTCTCTCTCTCTCTCTCTCTCTCTCTCTCTCTTGTCTCTCTCCATTATGACGCTTGTAACATGATGCGTTGGGTACACTCGATCATAAGCTGAATCCGCTTTGGAGAAAACGAGAAAACAAACAAATACTGTATACAGCTGCAAAGATGTCAATAAACGTTGTGGAAAGTCTAGTTTAGTCCAAACGAAGCACAGATATCCAATGGCATGTAGACACAGCGTGAGCTATCGCGAGCGTAGAATATGAGATTTCGGGAAACTGCAGCAGTGTTAATAAACGAGAATGATTCCAAAGTGAAAATACATAGAGCAAAGAGGCCAAAATCAGTTCAGGCGCGCTGCAGGATGCAGCGGTCAAGGGGGAGATAACTCTTCACTTGCATTGCCTCTTTGTTTGCAAATCAAAAGCTGCATTTTTGAAATTGTCGGTCCGCGCAAAAAATACGCACAGTTTTTTTAAAATACGCATATCTGAACCAGTGAGTACGCTGAGGCAAAATTTGGGGTACCCAGGTCTGGCCATATCTTCACTGGTAAGTCAATGCTTTTCTTTACATAATTCCAAGAGAAGTTAAGTCAAAATTGTTCAAAGGGAATATCCGCTGTCTGTTAGCACACTTATTTCCAAGTCGAGTAGGTTTAATTTGGTTTCCACGAGAAATAAAAAGTTATTAAAAAAAAAAAATTATTGCCGACCTACCTACCCTATTTTTTTTGGCTATGTTACCTTAACCACACCAATTTTTTTTTTTGGCCTAACAGTAACTATACTTCGAATTCGATATCATAGCACAAATCAAAAACTCTGCCGCTTAATATATATTGTTTCGACTCGCAGTTAAAGTAGAAGCGTATAAATGTCCTTCGAACAATCGTGGGTGACCAAGCAGTGCATGTAATAGTTTATTCCAGGATGTATCCCAAGTCGGTAAGGATTGCGGGCATGTGCGCGAGAGGGCTTTACGATTTGGAGACAAAGTAATATATATCGACAGATATAATCTAATATTTCGAATCAGCTTCATTACAGGGCATATTACTAACGTACTAATGTCAAATTCGGCGTAGTATTTACTACGATGATCGCGATGGAACATAGATTGAACACGAGCGATCAAATTGTGCGTCCATTACTTACGATGCCTTCGTAGGAAGAGGAAGAGTATTTCCTGAAGGGAGGTAACTTCCAAGTTGACAAACTCGCTCGAGTTAGGGAAGTTTGCGTTTCAAAGCAAAGATCTTGTTTGTTTTGACACAAAATTTTTTTCCTCCGGGAAGGTTGTTGGTGTTGTTGTTTATGCATGTGACGACGTGTTAAATATACAGAAGTAATTTAATGTTTTCAGTCAGTTTCTAATGACAAGAGGACGGATTGTGTATGCACAGAATCCACTCGCGTACATACAAGACTGAAAGAAGTAGGCCTAAATTGAGCAGTAGAAGTGTTATGACAAAACTCTAGGACATATTATGCGTTCTGAGTTTTGCAGGATAGCACAGCAGACGGAATGGGTAGAATGTGTGTGTGTGTGTGTGTGTGTGTGTGTGTGTGTGTGTGTGTGTGTGTGTGTGTGTGTGTGTGTGTGTGTGTGTGTGTGTGTGTGTGTGTGTGTGTGTGTGTGTGTATATTTCATTTTATAAGTTTGCAGTACCGAATGGAATTTAATTAACTACAAATCAATGCTATCAAATCACAATTGCTCGATCGGTAGTACATCAATCGATCTGCACTTTGACGTTCAACACCAAAACAATAAAGCACATGCACACCCACACATACAAATCAAGCTACCAGTCTTTATTTTTTCACGAACAAGAATCAGAAAGTATTCACAGTGCCTATAAATGCATGCACTTTCTTCAAGAGATGCAACACAAGACCCGATATTAAAACTTGCGAAAATGAACAAAATGTTTTTACAAACTAATAGTGAAAAGCCATCGCACTAACCAGCAAAATATGTTCCTTGCAAAAACGAAAAGGAAAAAAAACTGTGCGCATGTATGTTGACCTCTTTTCCGCTCCAATGGTAACCGAACGATTCGTTTAATTGCTATCACAATCAGTATCAGTTTGTCCTCAAGACGAACCTGCGCTATGCATTTTCTTTTTTCCCTTTTTTTCAAACATTGGAGTAAAACGTAAAATCTTCAGTGTACGCCGTAGGACTTCAAACATTGCCTCATAATTCCGTGTGAAGTGCGCGAAAAACGTGAAACTTGACAGGAGTGGCCGGGTTACCGTAACACGACCGACACTATCTTTTGTTGTCGACCCTAAATTTTTTTTCTCGATCGTATAATTAATAAAAGGAAGGAGGATGGGTGTGGGAGTAGGGAAGAGGGGGGGGGGGGGGGGGGGAGAAAGAAAAGAGAGAGAGAGAGAGAGAGAGAGAGAGAGAGAGAGAGAGAGAGAGAGAGAGAGAGAGAGAGAGAGAGAGAGAGAGAGAGAGAGAGAGAGAGAGAGATTGATTGATTGATTCTTTATTTATCAAGGATGAAATTTTAGGCATTTCTGCCTTTCTTACAAATTGTCCTTGCTCATAAAGAAATGAAAACACTGATAATTAAGACACAAAATACACAGTAGCTAATCCATGTACAACAGTTGGTAAGGTATATGAAGAATATGATCAACAATGACAAATATTTTAGTAGATGCCTTTGACAACTGTCAGCTCAGTGAGTCTTGAAGATCAAGCAATACGTGTCATATGTACAGGCGACAGCAGTGAGATCATCTGAATAGATAATCACGTATGGATGCTTTAAAAGACGTCACGGAAGTATTGTTCCTTAGGTGCAATGGGAGTGTATTCCATATCATAACACCTGAATATGTAATACTGCCTTTGAAAATGTCTATTCTAGGTTGTGGTAGAATGAAAGTGTTGCGAGATAGTGAATGGCTTGTTTGGGGACGAATGAAGAGATCAGTAAGATACTTTGGTGCTTGTGAATGAGCAATTTTGTGCATAAGGATGCATTTATCCCTCCAGGTTTACTGGAGGTCCTACAGACTTTATCTGTCTGTGTGTGTGTGTGTGTGTGTGTGTGTCTGTCTGTCCCGTCTCCACGGCTTATATCTCAAAAACTACTGGACGGATTTCCTTGAGATTTTGCACACTGACTGGAAGTTAGGTCCGATTCAATATTATCAAATTTTCAGAATCGAGGTTTTAAAAGAAAGTGACTTTTTTACATTTTGGTGTTTCAATGAAAACAATTCAACAGACTCCATTTTGCAAAATCTGTGACGTCATCATTTGACTTCGAATAAACGTGACGTCATTTGCGAGGATATTTTTGAAGGAGGGTCAATATAATAGAATAGAATAGAATTCGTGACGTCATTTGCGAGGACAGAATGATTTAGATAGATATGTCCTCAGATGTCTTAGGCCGCAAGGCCTTTATCTGATCTTTTGATCTGTACTTATGGCTACTCTCACTCTTCTCTCTGTCTCTCTCTCTGTCTCTCTCTCTCTCTCTCTCTCTCTCTCTCTCTCTCTCTCTCTCTGTCTCTCTCTCTCTCTCTCTCTCTCTCTCTCTCTCTCTCTCTCTCTCTCTCTCTCCCACCCACCCTCTTACTCTCATTCTCTCTTCCCTTCCTCCCCTTTTCCCAGCTCCCCTCCCCCCCTCTCTCTCACTCTCTCTGTCTCTCTCTCTGTCTCTCTCTCTGTCTCTCTCTCTGTCTCTCTCTCTGTCTCTCTCTGTCTCTCTCTGTCTCTCTCTCTGTCTCTCTCTGTCTCTCTCTCTCTCTCTCTCTCTCTCTCTCTCTGTCTCTCTCTCTGTCTCTCTCTCTCTGTCTCTCTCTCTCTCTCTCTCTCTCTCTCTCTCTCTCTCTCTCTCTCTCTCACCACATTTGAATATTTTGCCTCAAGGGCTGAATGTAAGTAAGAAAGGCAATACAGTAGTCGCCGCTTATAAAACACGCGGTTAATAAAAACAGCCGTTTTTTAAATACAGTTGGTAAGGTCCGGATTTACTTCGTTACTGATGGACATGTTCAACAAGCAAACGGTTAATAAAAACGCCGCTTATTAAAAACACTTTTGTTCGGTCCCAATGTGTTTTTAATAAGCGGCGACTACTGTACTGCCTAATTCACTACCCTTGTAAAATAAAGTTCGTTCGTTCGTTCTGTCTGTCCTGACTTAAGCGCAACAACTTGGTACTGGTAGTCTGTTGGCTTGGCCTAATGGCAGTGAATCGATAATAAAAAGGGGGGAAAACATTTCGTTTGTTTTGTTTTGTTCTTGCAGCACTTCAAAGATGGTGTGTAGGTCTGTGACTGTCTGTCTCCATGTGTTTTGTGGTGTGTAGGTCTGTGACTGTCTCCATGTGTTGTGGTGTGTAGGTCTGTGTCTGTCTCTCTCCATGTGTTGGACCTTTTACTGGTGAACGTATTTCATAGCATCAGACAATACTAGCATTGTACACGATGTCAACAGCAGGCAGGTTCGAGGACAACAATGTATTTATAATCTATCCTGGTGCCGCTGAGGTCCGCGCGTCAGCTATAAATAGAAGTACGAGAAGCTTGGATTTGTAAAATGTATTTCACGACCTATTGACGCAATCAACATACAGCTTTGATAAATTAAGACAGCCCAGGGTTATATTAGCGTTATAAATTAACATATAGGCTTACTGACCTTATTTCAAGAAATACCATTCATAATGATCAACACTACGAACCAAGCAGACGAACACGATCGAACCGTAGCCACTACGCCAGCAGACGATCGAGATAACTAAATGTTTCATGTAAAATTCGAATGAGTTGTATTATAATCTTAGCAGAGGGGTAAAACATCAACTGGTATCGGATAAGATCACTCGTAGTGTAATACTGTAATGAAGGTCACGTTTTACATCACAAACATGTGCGCTCCTCGTGAGGCACTATCTGAAGCTCAAAGTATTGGAGTGAGTCACCTTAGTGTATATAGGATCTTTGATATGGTCGAAACCGCTGGCTTCGCGGATCGCTTTCGCCTATCAGACGACAGCTTCGTATACAATCATCACTGCGAGGCAGCGCGAAATTTACCGAAGTCGACCAAAAAACTCGCATTCATACAAATAATGAACCAATTCGAGTTTCTTTCTCAGATTATTCAGACTTTGCCCGATTATTACCACCGTAAGATAGCAGGAATTTCACATCCGGCGTCATCGCTTCTGATTGGCCGGTTTGTGTCACGTGACGGTGAAGTTTCGTCTGCTACTCGCTCTGACGTTATGGTCCAAGTAGTTTGATGTTTACTTCGTTCGCTGAACGCTGCCAAGACTAATGCGCGAATGAATGAAGTATGATTTCATAATTTTTCAGGATTAATACAAATTTATATCAAATACATCAGTTCAATTTAATCGAGTCAATTAATCGAGTACATGTCCACCAAGTCAAAAATGTGTGTTGAGTGGAATGCAAGTCAGAAAAGTTACACTTGCAGTCTAACACCATCAGATTATCTGCAACTTTTCGAAGCGAATCTAGCCTAAAAATCTACCAGTTATGCATCGTGTTAACAGGATTGACTCGTTCTGTTCCACAGTTGGCGGAGAACGTTTCAATTTTGCTGGTTTTCAGCATTACGCGATCGCGCAATTTTTTTCTTCAAATCAGAAATAGCTTTACATTTTAGTCCTCCTGTAACCACCATCAGATGTCCAGCGTCGGCATTAACAAAAAATTACAGAAAACCCACAACAACTATTATCTTTTTATCCATAAATAAAGATACTTCATACACAACACTTTCATGAAACACAAACAAACAAATGAAAATATAGATTTTTTTCCACCAGCATTGTCCACTTTAGGGTGGCGAACTTTTGTCTCAGTGTCATATCAATTCTCTAAGTCTAATGGCTCGTGTGGTAGAGCATTGGACTCGTGGTCATGCATGACCAGGTTCGATTCTGCGCTGAAACTTTTTTCTTCTCTTTTTTCGAGAGGTTGTGGGTTCCAACCCGACCTGGTTTATTGTGTTTTTGTTCATGTGTGTTTTTTCCCCATCTTTTCTCGAGAGGTTGCGGGTTCGAACCCGATCTTTTTTTTTTTTTTTTAATATGCCAAAACCTGGAGGTTCAGCGCCAGCGGTTTTTATCTGTCTGTGTGTGTGTGTGTGTGTGTGTGTGTGTCTGTCTGTCTGTCTGTCCCGTCTCCACGGCCTATATCTCAAAAACTACTGGACGGATTTCCTTGAGATTTTGCACACTGACTGGAAGTTAGGTCCCATTCAATATTATCAAATTTTCAGAATCGAGGTTTGAAAAGAAAGTGACTTTTTTACATTTTGGTGTTTCATTGAAAACGATTCAACAGACTCCATTTTGCAAAATTTGTGACGTGATCATTTGACGTCGTATAACGTGACGTCATTTGCGAGGAGATTTTTGAAGGAGGGGTGAATAGAATAGAATAGAATAGAATTCGTGACGTCATTTGCGAGGACAGAGAATGATTTAGATAGATATGTCCTCAGATGTCTTAGGCCGCAAGGCCTTTATCTGATCTTTTGATCAGTACTTATGGCTACTCTCACTCTCTCTCTGTCTCTCTCTCTGACTCTCTCTCTGTCTCTCTCTCTCTCTCTCTCTCTCTCTCTCTCTCTCTCTCTCTCTCTCTCTCTCCCACCCACCCTCTTACTCTCATTCTCTCTTCCCTTCCTCCCCTTTTCCCAGCTCCCCTCCCCCCCCCTCTCTCTCACTCTCTCTGTCTCTCTCTCTGTCTCTCTCTCTCTGTCTCTCTCTGTCTCTCTCTGTCTCTCTCTCTGTCTCTGTCTCTCTCTCTGTCTCTGTCTCTCTCTCTGTCTCTCTCTCTCTGTCTCTGTCTCTCTCTCTCTGTCTCTCTCTCTCTCTCTCTCTCTCTCTCTCTCTCTCTCTCTCTCTCTCTCTCTCTCTCACTCTTACCCACATTTGAATATTTTGCCTCAAGGGCTGAATGTAAGTAAGAAAGGCAATACAGTAGTCGCCGCTTATAAAACACGCGGTTAATAAAAACAGCCGTTTTTTAAATACAGTTGGTAAGGTCCGGATTTACTTCGTTACTGATGGACATGTTCAACAAGCAAACGGTTAATAAAAACGCCGCTTATTAAAAACACTTTTGTTCGGTCCCAATGTGTTTTTAATAAGCGGCGACTACTGTACTGCCTAATTCACTACCCTTGTCTCTAAACTCAGACGATTCCAACTGCCTGTTCCGCTTTGACGTAATCTCATGACGTCATCTACGATCTAAGAGAATCGAAGAGACGACAAAGAAAGCAGTATATATAGCAAAGCGCAACCTAGGATCCTCTGACGAGCGTACCTTATCTAACCGATCAAGATAACGCGGGGATAGGGGATAAATCGAGTGTTAAAAAGATAAATCGCCGTTGTGAATAGGGGCCCAGCGAACTAACTGAATGTCGACACAATCACGCGGCACTGTTGTACATTTGCAGTCAACGTAAGATCTCGTACGACGATTTGATTCAAGGCCTAGTGCTAATTGTTTTGATGGTCTGGTCTCAGTGTCACAAAAATATGATGATTTAATCAATCCCTGACCCGGAAATGTTGGGGACAACGACCATTTCAGCGTAATGACATCGAGTCAAACCGAGTTATCTTTCCTACTTCAGCAAAACGCTTCGATATATGTTGAACCTCTACCAGCAGGCGCCAAAATGCGATACTACGAAAAGAATATTGACGTTGATGGGTTAGATCCGTATGAAATACCAAACAGTTCATGCTATCATCCATTTTTCTACAATTTACAGTGCAAAATACGAACCACGAGGGTTTATGACAAGGTCGTTATAAATGCTTCACATACCTACAAGTTTACAATGGCACAGTTGGTAGAGCATTGGGCTCTTGGTCATGCATGACCAGGTTCGATTCTACACTGAAACTTTATTTCTAGGGGTTGTGGGTTAGAACCCACCTGGTTTTTTGTGTTTGTGTGTGTGTGCGTTTTTTCCTCCTCTTTTCTCGGAGGCTGCGGGTTCGAACCCGATCTTCTTTTTTTCTTCTCCAAAACCTGGAGGTTCAGCGCCAGCGGTTTTTATTGAGGACGAGGTGTTTTTGGAAGGGTAGTAAGCCAAGATTTTTTGTCTTTTCATCCGTAGACAATGTTGAGTCGGAAATGATAAGCTTGGCAGCTCGTCTGTACAGTGATTTAATCTTGTTCAAGTGCACTGCCATAGAGCCATCCCATACAACAGATGCAAAATTAATATGGGAATTTATGTGTGCGTGAAAAAACATTATGCATGCATCGGTGGTGACAAAATGCCTCAGTTTGGAGAGAAGGAAAATGTTCTTAGCAATAGTTTTGCATAAGGAATTGACATGTTGTTCCCAAGTTAGTTGTTCATCAACAATTATGCCTAGCACTCTGTGTTCAGAAACTTGCTCAATGATTTCATTTTCTAGCATAAGGTTGATGGTTAGGGATTGTCGTTGACGTTTTTGTCTTGTAGTTAGGATCATGCACTTGGTTTTTGATGGGTTTATGACCATTCTATTTGATGAACACCATTTTTGTAAATCATCAAGGGTAACGTTCAGGGTGCATTGGATGGAATTTATGCTTCTGTCGCTTACGCTGATAATGGTGTCATCTGCAAACATAGTGCATTTGATACTTTCATTTGATATACTCAATGGTAGATCATTGATATACAAGCTGAAGAGCAATGGACCTAAAATTGAGCCTTGTGGAACCCCTGACTTTACGAATCGTCTCGAGGAATACGACCCGTTGACATAGACACATTGGCTTCTATGCTTCAAGTATGATCGGAAGAAGGAGACTGATGTTGGATTTTTCAAGTACATCGAGAGTTTATCAAGGAGAATTTCGAAGTCAACTAGGTCAAATGCCTTTTTCAGGTCCAAGAAAATGGTACCAGACAGTTCGCGGTTGTTTATGGCTGATAGCCAGTCATTCACCAGGAAGGATAAAGCAGTTTGACAGGAGTGATGGGAGCGAAAGCCGGATTGCAATTGATATAATAAGTCAAATTGGCCAAGATACGAGAAAAGATGTTTGTGAACGTGTCTTTCTAGTGGTTTGGAGATAAGAGGCAAAATTGAGATGGGACGGTAATCATCGGGTACTGAAGCAGTCTTAGATTTAGGCAATGGAATGACCTTGGCCTCCTGAAGACGAGACGGGAAGATACTGTTTCTTATACACAAGTTATAAATGTGTGTCAATGAAGGCAGTATGGCGGGGAGCGAAATTTTTAGTAAATGAGAACTGATGCCATCAAGGTCCGTGGATCGTTTGCTTGAAAGTTGAAAGATGTATTGCATCACCTCATGTGAGGTGACAGTAGGAATATGGAATGCAGCATCATGAGGAAGTCTTTCATTATATATATATATATATATATATATATATATAGAGAGAGAGAGAGAGAGAGAGAGAGAGAGAGAGAAACGGGCATGAAAAGCATAAAAAGATTATTGTTCTCGAAGAGTTTTCAGCAGAACGCAATTAATCCTTACGCATCTGACACTTTTCTCCACAGATTACTTTCGAAGTTTGTGCTGTTAATGAATTAAAAATAGTGTAACTGTTCTCATAAAAAGATAGCTAATCATCTTGTTCAACATGTTACTGGCAGATTTTTCTTCGCAGCTGCGGTCTTTCTGGCTATTAATACAGAGGAGCACCCTGTCCTCATGACTGAGGCACCACTCAACCCAAAGGTAACTTGAGGAACTCCTCCCCTCCATACTCAGGGAAGAGAGAGAACGATTATGATGGCCCCAACGTCCTTCTGAATGGCAATGCACATCCATCAAGGATGTTTTCTCATCTTTAGACATCGATGAATTATGACACACTTCAATCAAGAACCAAGCTCTACTCTACATAAAGCTTCTGTCTTCGTTAACACGAGTTCTTGACGCCGCGTTTCATATGGTAGCCATCAGCGACAAATATTTGTGCACGATTTCCAACCGGAAGTCACTGTGTTTGCAATCTCTCGGTGGTCATATACCTACTTCCAAATGCAAGTTCATGCACTAGTAAACCATAATGCAAGGTCAACATTCATTTGGTTATTGATGAAGTAAACGCTCATGCACGTTAACATCGCCGCGGGTCTATTGGAGCAGTCCATCAGGCCACTGTTGGAACTCGATTCTTCAGAAAACGCCATGATGTAGCCTCTGACGGCTGTTTGTCCCTGCCCTGCAGACCAACAGGGAGAAGATGACGCAGATCATGTTCTAGACGTTCAACGCCCCAGCCCTCTTAGTGGCAATCCAGGCAGTGCTGTCCCTCTACGCCAGTGGACGCACCACGGGGCTGGTATACGACTCTGGGGACGGCGTGACCCACACGGTGCCCGTGTAGAGGGCTACGCCCTGCCCCATGCTGTGCAGAGAATCGACATGGCAGGTACATACACCATGCAGGAACAGCAGTGCTTGTTGCTGTAAGATCAAATTCCCTTGCCCTTTTTCTCCCTTTCCCCCATCTCTCCCCTCTCCTTCTCCCCCTTCAAATCAACAGATTGCTCTTGCACTCCCTCATGGAATGTGAAAACTTATCTACGTGATGCATTCTTTAAAAATCGGTCAAGTTCACACCACTCTTACCACTCCTTCCCCTTGAGCCTCTCTTGATAAACTTAACACACACACACACACCCAACCCCGCCCCTCTCATCATCCCCTCACCTTCACCCCCTTCAGCAGAACCCCCCAATTAAACACCCACCCGCGAAAAACAGGAGTGACTCTCTCTCTCTCTCTCTCTCTCTCTCTCTCTCACACACACACACACACACACACACACACACACACACACACACACACACACACACACACACACACACACACACACACACACAGTTTCAGACAAATGTACATACATACATACATTGTATAAACACTTGTACAGCCATATGTAAACTTTCATGCACGGGCGAGTGAAACGTGAAAACTGTATTAACAAAGATATATGGGTACTGATATCTCTATTTGGGTTGACAAGGAAAGCAAAGGATGAAATTACTTGCAGAGGAATGCACTTTTGTTTGCGAAGAAAGACATTAATGACATTGTGTAGATGGCATCACACGACAGAGGTGAAAATTCTGATACCAAATCGCAACTTATCACCCATTGTCCAGATCTTAAATCGCTTTACCCTGAACTTCCATCTCATGGTCTCCACCCCCTACCCCCACCTTCCAGATAATCGGCCCACTTGATGGATCCCCTTACTGACACTTGTCGACAAGATAGCGATACTCGTCTGCAGTTGGGCACTCACACCATCTCCACTCCACGGGGGGGGGGGGTTTTCCCATTAGATGTTGTCTGCAGGGTCAAACGCACTACGGCGCTCCTTCACAGCCTGCTAGCTTGCACGCGTACGCACGTCAGTATTTTGACCCTTTGATAACAGGAACATAAATCATGTGACCCGCCATCATGAAACCAGTCTTAATTAACAGGCTCGAGACGATATTTTGCGCTACATGCAGAGCTTCGTGATGGCGCCCAATTTGGTCAGTTACACATTTTTGCCGAAAAGCATTCTCAAATTTGCATCAAAACACAGTTTCATTTGTCTGTCTGCCTGCCTCTGTGTGTGTGTGTGTGTGTGTGTGTGTGTGAGTGTATGTGTGTGTGTGTGTGTGTGTGTACGTGTGTGTGTGTGCTTGCGTGTGTCTGTATGTGTGTCTGCATGTGTGTCTATGTGTTTGTGTCTGTTTATTTGTCACTCTGTGTGTATGTATGTGTCTGTCTGTCTGTCCGTCTGTCCGTCCGTCCGTCCGTCCGTCCGACTGGCTGACTGGCTGGCTGGCTGACGGGTGGACCATATATGTATTCGCCACAGATGACAAGGTAACCAGCTCTCTCCATGCTTGTTTGTTCTCTAACACCCTCAAGGGGTCGCCCAGCTTCATATCTGTCCATTCTCATAGGTTATCCTCTCATCTCTTTCTCTGCCTGCCTCTCCTTCTCACACCCTGCACTGTGCCTTGCAGGGTTGTCTTGGCAAGGCCTGCTGAACGTGAGATGTGCCCATGACACTTTGATTTGCGTCTATTGGCTGTAGTTAGGACAAAGATTATAGGTTACACAAAGATATAGCTCATGTCGATCTTTTGCTATATAAAGTTACAAGACGCTCGGAAACGCAGCGCCCCAAGCGGCTAGAACTATGGGGAAGTAATCACAACGCTTAGAGACATGTAAAAGTGCTTGTTTGTCGACGCGTTTCTGATGCGTTCCGATCATGTTTGTGAATACATTTACGGTGTAATGTGTAATAAAATGATTTGCTGCAATAATGGGGGTGTTTTGGCTTTGTTTTTTGTAGCAGGCGTTGTGAAATCGAAATATTTGGTTCATAGAAATGTGAGCCTATAGTCCGTTTCAACATTGCTCTGTCAGTGGAGACAAAGATTATTCGTCTGCTAGCCATCTAGGTACATACGATGAGGTTTGTTTACATATCTTCTGTGGGTTTTGTGCAGAAAGTATACGTTAAAACAGTCTAATATGACTATTTTCGATTAGTTTTTAATCTAATTAATATTTTTGCATGCTTTAACGCGGCCGGATCTTTGGCATAACTCCCCGGGCGTGCGAAGTCAGTATATATAGCGTCTCCACTGACAGAGCAATGTTTAAACGGACTATAGGCTCACGCGCATGCGCAGAACCATCCATTTCGATGAACCAAATATTTCGATTTCACAACGCCTGCTACAAAAAACAAAGCCAAAACACCCCCATTATTGCAGCAAATCATTTTATTACACATTACACCGTAAATGTATTCACAAACATGGTCGGAACGCATCAGAAACGCGTCGACAAACATGCACTTTTACATGTCTCTAAGCGTTGTGATTACTTCCCCATAGTTCTAGCCGCTTAAGGCGCAACGTGTCTCGATCCTCACAACAATGAGCTAATGAGCTATCTTTGTGTAACCTATAATCTTTGGTTAGGAGGTCTTCATAGGGCTCGCTGACAAATCTGATTCTTTTCTTACTTCTCCGCTGGAGATGTGTTCTATGTATGAAATACCGAGAAGTTTTCGAATGCATCTCATCTCTTTGGCCACTATCCTCTTCTCTATGTGCGCTATTATGGACCACGATTCAGTGGCGCACAGGAATGTTTAGATGACAATGGAGCGCTTGTTGAATGCGTTAGATGCGTGAAAACCAACTTATTACCTTACCTCGCCTATGTAGCACGTGCATAGGAAAACCTTAGAGGCATATTTCTCAGAATTGCCGCTGGCCAGACATTTATCTTCAAATAGGCATAACTTTTTTTCTCTGTTATCCTTTTTATAACAAATTAAGCAGAAAAACTGCAGATGTAAAATCTCTCAAATCTCTGAAAACACGCGCACACACACACACACACACACACACACACATGCGCGCTCGCGCACGCACCCAAGCACACACACGTACGCACCCAAGCACACACACGCACGCACCCAAGCACACACACGCACGCACGCACGCACACACACACACACACACACACACACACACATGCACACACACACACACACATCAAGTTAGAATTGGTTTTGTGGTGTCTGATCACATGCATCACTGTCCATATGGTGACATATGACGACGGTGATGTAAGACATAATAGGTGCTCTAACGAAACACTGGGAATGGGTGTATTGCCATAACCTTCTTCAGGGATGCATTAAACCAATCGACCTTTCTTTATCATACTGGTATCGCTCTCCTTTCAGGCTGCGACCTGACCGACTACCTGATGAAGATCCTGACGGAGCGTGGGTACACCTTCACCACCACGGCGGAGCGTGAGATCGTACGGGACATTAAGGAGAAGCTGTGCTACATCGCCCTGGACTTCGACGAGGACATGAAGCTGGCCGCCTCCGGCCAGGACCTGGAGAAGACCTACGAGCTGCCAGATGGCCAGATCATCACCACTGGCAACGAGCGCTTCCGCTGCCCCGAGGAGCTGTTCCAGCCGTCCTTCTTTGACATGGAGATGCAGTGCATGCACGAGGCCGTCTACCAGTCCATCCTCAAGTGTGACGTCGACATTCGCAAGGACCTCTACGCCAACATCGTGCTGTCTGGGGGCAGCACCATGTTTGGCGGCATGGCGGACCGCATGACCAATGCAATCGCGTCCCTGCCTCCCCCTGCCATCAAGGTCAAGGTCATAGCGCCTCCCGAGCGTACTCGGTGTGGGTGGGTGGCTCCATCCTGGCATCGCTGTCCACGTTCCAGCAGATGTGGATCAGCAAGCAGGAGTATAACGAGGGCGGACCCGCCATTGTGCACAGGAAGTGCTTCTAGGCCGAAATATCACAACCACGCATGCTTTGGTTCATTGTTGCTTATTCCATTCCTAAAATTTTCGAGACACTTGTCTTCTTCAGGCGTACAACTGTAATATGTCAAATGTATCGTTTGTTCTTACACAGGCGTGTATTTCTTCGAAGTGTCCCTTCAAGGCGGTGTTGTCTCCGCACTAGTATTGGTAACTTTACTGAATGTTATGTGATCGCGTAAGTTCGTGTTGTACCAAATCCTATTTCAAACTGACAATATGGCGATATAGTGCCTGCTTTTTTAAATGAGTAACAATAAATCCTTTGTGTAAGTGTATGCTTTTTGTTTTGACTTGCAACAACACTGCTATAATACTGCATTACCACCGCCTGGAGATAGAACCAGTCATGCGGAGTAAAATGATCATTTTGGTCAAACATTAGCTTGCCAACAGAACTATATCAGCTGGTACTCTAAATAAATTATCCCATCGATTGCACATTTCCTTTGGTCGAATATATAAGATGGCGAGGAGTAAGGGAGGGGATTATATACATGGCACAGGATGTCCCATACCGCCAATATCTTCTCCTTGCTGCCATTCCAGTACCGCCCACTCTGCGACTTGCTGACATTCCCATACCGTCCACTTGCTGACATTCCCATACCGCCCACTCGCTGCCATTCCCATACCGTCCACTCTCTGCCTCTTGCTGCCACCCATATTGCCAATCTATACCCCTTTGCTGCCATTCCCACACTACCACTCTCTGCCCCTTGCTGCCATTCCATACCGCCAATCTATGCCTCTTGCTGCCATTCCATACCGCCAATCTATGCCCCTTGCTGCCATTCTAACATCGCCAATCTCTGACTCTTGCTGCTATTTCCATTCCGCTAAGCTATGGCTTTTCCTGACATCCCATACCGTCAATCTCTGCCCCTTGCTGCCATCCCATACAGTCAATCTCTGCCCCTTGCTGCCATCCCATACAGCCATTCTCTGCCTCTTACTGCTTTTCCCATTCCGCTAATCTATGCAATTCCCACACCAACACTCTCTGCCCCTTGCTGCCATGCTAACACCGCCAATCTCTGCCCCTTGCTGCCATCCCATACCACCACTCTCTGCCTCTTCCTGCCATCCCATACCGCCAATATCTGCCCCTTGCTTCCACCCTCATATAGCCAATCTCTGCCCCTTGCTGCCACACCCATACCACCACTCTCTGCCTCTTCCTGCCATCCCATACCGCCAATCTCTGCCCCTTGCTGCCACACTCATACCACCACTCTCTGCCTCTTCCTGCCATCCCATACCGCCAATATCTGCCTCTTGCTTCCACCCTCATATAGCCAATCTCTGCCCCTTGCTGCCACACCCATACCACCACTCTCTGCCTCTTCCTGCCATCCCATACCGCCCACTCTCTGCCCCTTGCTGCCATTCCCATACCAACACTCTCTGCCAGTTGCTGCCATTCCCATACCACCACTCTCTGCCAGTTGCTGCCATTCCCATACCACCACTCTCTGCCAGTTGCTGCCATTCCCATACCAACACTCTCTGCTCCTTGCTGTCATTCCCATACCACCACTCTCTGCCAGTTGCTGCCATTCCCATACCAACACTCTCTGCCCCTTGCTGTCATTCCCATACCACCACTCTCTGCCCCTTGCTGCCATCCCATACCGCCAATATCTGCCCCTTGCTGTCATTCCCATACCGCCACTCTCTGCCCCTTGCTGCCATTCCCATACCACCACTCTCTGCCCCTTGCTGCCATTCCCATACCAACACTCTCTGCCCCTTGCTGCCATTCCCATACCAACACGCTCTGCCCCTTACTGCCATTCCCATACCACCACTCTCTGCCCCTTGCTGCCATTCCCATACCAACACTCTCTGCCCCTTACTGCCATTCCCATACCAACACTCTCTGCCAGTTGCTGCCATTCCCATACCACCACTCTGCCCCTTGCTTCCATTCCCATACCACCACTCTCTGCCCCTTGCTGCCATTCCCATACCAACACTCTCTGCTCCTTGCTGTCATTCCCATACCACCACTCTGCCCCTTGCTGCCATTCCTATACCACCACTCTGCCCCTTGCTGTCATTCCCATACCACCACTCTGCCCCTTGCTGCCATTCCCATACCAACACTCTCTGCCCCTTGCTGCCATTCCCATACCAACACTCTCTGCCCCTTGCTGCCATTCCCATACCAACACTCTCTGCCCCTTGCTGCCATTCCCATACCAACACTCTCTGCCCCTTACTGCCATTCCCATACAACACTCTCTGCCCCTTGCTGCCATTCCCATACCAACACTCTCTGCCAGTTGCTGTCATTCCCATACCAACACTCTCTGCCCCTTGCTGCCATTCCCATACCACCACTCTCTGCCAGTTGCTGCCATTCCCATACCAACACTCTCTGCCCCTTGCTGCCATTCCCATACCAACACTCTGTGCCCCTTGCTGCCATTCCCATACCAACACTCTCTGCCCCTTGCTGTCATTCCCATACAACACTCTCTGCCCCTTGCTGCCATTCCCACACCAACACTCTCTGCCCCTTGCTGCCATTCCCATACCAACACTCTCTGCCCCTTGCTGCTATTCCCATTCCGCTAAGCCATGCGCCTTGTTGCCATTCCCATACCACCACTCTCTGCCTCTTCCTGCCATTCCATACCGCCAATCTCTGCCTCTTGCTGCTATTCCCATTCCGCTAAGCTATGCCCCTTGCTGTCATTCCCATACCAACACTCTCTGCCCCTTGCTGCCATTCCCATACCACCACTCTCTGCCCCTTGCTGCCATCCCATACCGCCAATCTCTGCCTCTTGCTGCTATTCCCATTCCGCTAAGCTATGCCCCTTGCTGTCATTCCCATACCAACACTCTCTGCCCCTTGCTGCCATTCCCATACCACCACTCTCTGCCCCTTGCTGCCATCCCATACCGCCAATCTCTGCCCCTTGCTGCCATTCCCATACCAACACTATCTGCCCCTTGCTGTCATTCCCATACCAACACTCTGTGCCCCTTGCTGCCATTCCCATACCAACACTCTGTGCCCCTTGCTGCCATTCCCATACCAACACTCTGTGCCCCTTTCTGTCATTCCCATACCAACACTCTCTGCCCCTTGCTGCCATTCCCATACCAACACTCTCTGCCCCTTGCTGCCATTCCCATACCAACACTCTCTGCCCCTTGCTGCCATTCCCATACCAACACTCTCTGCCCCTTGCTGCCATTCCCATACCAACACTCTGTGCCCCTTGCTGCCATTCCCATACCAACACTCTCTGCCCCTTGCTGCCATTCCCATACCATCACTCTCTGCCCCTTGCTGCCATTCCCATACCAACACTCTCTGCCCCTTGCTGCCATTCCCATACTAACACTCTCTGCCCCTTGCTGCCATTCCCATACCAACACTCTCTGCTCCTTGCTGCCATTCCCATACCAACACTCTCTGCTCCTTGCTGCCATTCCCATACCAACACTCTCTGCCCCTTGCTGTCATTCCCATACCAACACTCTCTGCCCCTTGCTGCCATGCTAACACCGCCAATCTCTGCCAGCTAAGCCCCAGCTCCTTCCTCGATATTTTGCTTCTGTAACTCATTGTTCTGAATTTAGCAGTCACGTGACACCCTCGAGAAGAGATTCGTGTTGATCCTCACGAGGTTGGTAAAATTATAATTAGAACAATGCGTTCGAAGAAGAAAACTCGAGTGCCAGCCCATATCTTCGACAGTGGCTAAGGTCAGTATGGAAATGGCGACAAGGGAGGAAACACGTGTTTTGAGACATTGTAGGAGAGAGAGAGAGAGAGAGAGAGAGAGAGAGAGAGGAGGGGGGGGGGGGGGGGGGGAGGGAGGGGGGAGGGGGGGGGGAGGGAGGGAGGTAGACAGAAGCAGAGAGGTAACAGAACAGAGATTTTGTATGGTTCATCTAACATATATCATTGTATGTGCACTTTCTCCAGGAATGCTCCAAACACAATACGTATATTTTCACAAATAACACATGTGTTGCATTGACTAGCAACTCCGATGTTCTTGATTAGCATGGGACTCAATCGACACGCTGTAGAACAACACGTTATCCTATGTAATGTTGACTGTCCTACACATGACCATGAAGCCTCATGCATATCCATGAGCAATAGCAGGCACGTAAGTTGAAGTGGATGTGCCTGTTAGGTGCCTAGTCTCACCTGGGCTCTAGTTCTCACTGCAAGCCAACTGTTTCAATATTTTGTCTACTCTTTATCCACACCACCGTCGGTCGGTCCGCCAGGCGCAACACATAGCAGTTCGTATGTATACATACATGTACACACAGGTGTTTTCCATGATTCTGTCGCATGGATAAGCCTGCAGCTGATGCTGACCTCTTGCAGACTGACAACATAACACCAACACAATAAAGCGCAAGACAATGCACATATGAACAGTTTCGTGTATATCAATTCAAACGTATCCCCAGTCGATTTATGAGAAGAAATGTCAAATTCCTTTGACTAAAAATCCACATCAAGTGACCGAGAAGCAGAATAATGATGAAATCTGTTCTGTAAAATACGCCAACGAACTGCAAATATTATTTTTATGATGATGATGATGACGACGACGACGACGACGATGAAGATG
Source organism: Theodoxus fluviatilis (assembly GCA_034096865.1). Taxonomy (NCBI): domain Eukaryota; kingdom Metazoa; phylum Mollusca; class Gastropoda; order Cycloneritida; family Neritidae; genus Theodoxus; species Theodoxus fluviatilis. Next base: position 188,547 of record JAWQFJ010010526.1, read on the forward strand.
ATGATAATGACGATGCTGCTGCTGCTGCTGCTGCTGCTGCTGCTGCTGTTAATGAAAATAATGAGAATAATAATTTTTTAAAGGAAGAATTGGATGGTCATTCGAAATTGCACAAAAGTCATCAGCCGATGCTGCGCTAATGAAGAATGTGTATAAAGACTCATATGCGTACAGACCAAGGACTACTTCTAGACATACCGGTGCCCTAATTAAAGTCTTGCGCCGTTTAAATGTCCGTTCGCAGCTGATAGATCAGCACTGCTCGGCCATTATTTTCTTTATGCTACTTAATCGTCCTTTGATGCTCGATCTTCGGTGTTGTTTGCTATTTAGAAAAGACAGATGAGCCTTGACACCAGGTGCTAAGGCAGGAATGCAGGCAAACTGACTGGTAGATTGACAGAGAGGGAAACGGACTAACAAATTAAAAACGGGGACACCTCTATATGCCCCCGTCTCTATATGCCCCCGTCTCTATATGCCCCCGTCCCTATATGCCCCCGTCTCTATATGCCCCCGTCTCTATATGCCCCCGTCTCTATATGCCCCCTGTCTGAGTGTGTTCTTCATGGCCACTTAGGGTTAGGGTTAGGGTTAGGGTTAGGGTTAGGGTTATATACAGTCATCTGCTTATAGAGACGGGGGCATATAGAGACGGGGGCATATAGAGACGGGGGCATATAGAGACGGGGGCATATAGAGACGGGGGCATATAGAGACGCACCCCTTACAGCAAAGATAAAGCGCGTTATAAATATCCAAATCCAAATCCAAATCCAGATGTGGGAATATAGAGCTGTGGGAATATAGAGCTGTGGGAATATAGAGCTGTGGGAATATAGAGCTGTGGGAATATAGAGCCGACCCCGTATTTCCCCCCCCACCCCCCCACCCACCCCCCCAAAAAAAAGTATTGTCCATTTTTTATACAGTCATCTGCTTATAGAGACGGGGGCATATAGAGACGGGGGCATATAGACACGCACCCATTAAAAACTAATAGCTTTCGTTAGGAAGGTCACGAGCGAGGAATGCATTGACCTCGTGAACGTGAACAGACCATAGATTATATAATCTATGAACAGACGAAGGATTCAGACTGAAACCACCGTCTCATTCTTTTACAATGTCTTTAGATTTTAAAGGAAGTAAACTGACAAAATAGCATCAAAACATGGGGTGGGATAACGTTGAGTTGTTGTTGTTGCTAAAAGGTCCTCGTCGAAGAACTGATAAATACGTATTCCCGCTCCCTAATGCATGGCATGTTATGATTTGCATGCACGAAAATGACTTGGATACATATCAGTTAAGTAGGACTGGAGGGAAGTGGCTGTTCCGCTGTTTACACAGCCTGGAATTCCGCTCTGGGCGCCGGGCTTTCGTCTCACCACCCCTCACTGTAGCTCCAGGCATCTTCTCCCATTCCCTCAGTCCCCAATGGCAAATGTCCCGCTATAAAACCTCCAGTAAATCAGTCAGGGGTACCAGGATGTTCGCTTTGGAGGAGAGACTGAGGTGGAGAAAAGTATCCCTTCAGTCTTTTCTGCTTGGCACGCGTTATTGTACATGTAATATATGTATATGCGTATGCATGCATGCAGAATCACATGCAGATGAAGATATTTGCCTATGCAGATATTAGGGAGGTTACAGAGGTGAGCCTGGCTGTTTGAATATTGAGGAAGATTTGCACGAATGAAGGTACAACTACTCAGCAACAGCCACCGTTGCCTCTCTGGGTCAGACAAGCGCGGGAATGGTCCCGGGCTGGTTTTCAACGGCCCGGTATAGCCGACTAAACTATTAGACCGACATACACCCAGCACTCTTTGCTCTTTGCTAGCTGGGAGGAGGGTCAAGCCATCCTGAAAATCTCACTTGTCCCCTGACGACTTCAGTAGTGTTGTTTACATCCAGTGCTCTACTTTTACTTACTTACATGCTTTACTTAACTCACTTCATTTACTTAACTTACACTACCTGCCTGCCTGCCTATACCTACCTTCCTACCTACCTGTCTACTTACCTGCCTAACCTGCCTATACCTGCCTAACATACTTGCCTTACCTACCTACCTTCCTACCTACCTACCTACCTACCTACCTACCTACCTACCTACCTACCTACCTACCTACCTACCTACCTACCTACCTACCTATCTACCTAAATACCTACCTACCTACCTAAATACCTACCTACCTGCCCAATCTACTTACCTAACCTACCTTCCTAACGTACCTACCTAAATACCTACCTACCCGCCTAACCTACCTACCTACCTTCTTGCCTAACCTATCTGTCTAACTTACCAACCTGCCTAACCTACCTAACCTACCAACCCTCCTAAGCTACCAACCTAACCTACATACCTGCCTACATACCTGCCTAACTTACCTATCTGCCTGACCTACCAGCCTAACCTACCTGCCTGCCTAACCTACCTACCTGCCTAACCTACCTGCCTACCTGCCTGCCTAACCTACCTACCTACCTGCCTAACCTACATACCTGCCAACCTACCTGCCTAATATTTCTACCTGCCTAACTTACCTACCTGCCTAACTTATCTACTTGCCCAACCTACCTGCCGAACCTACCTACCTGCCTAACCTATCTACCTACCTGCCTAAGCTACCTACCTGCTAAACCTACCTACCTACCTGCCTACCTACCTGCCTACCTACCTGCCTAACCTACCTACCTACCTGCCTAACTTACCTACCTGCCTTACCTACCTGCCTACCTACCTGCCTAACCTACATACCTGCCAACCTACCTGCCCAACCTACGTGCCTTACCTACTTGCCTAACCTTCTTCTTCTTGTTGTCTCTCGGGTGTCGAGGAAGACGACTCGCTGTGCCATCATCTGTGGGTGCGCATATGGCTCCGAAGTCCAAACTCCAAGGCACACAGGCGGCTGCAGGTGGGGCAAGGAACACCGGTCTGGACAGACGTTGAAGCAGCTCTGTGTCGCCATGCTCGCGCAGCTTCAAGACGACAAGTGACAACGACGGCCATCTTCAAAAGCTCTTGCAGCTTTTCGGGTAGTGGCACACCAGAGGGTTTTGTCGGCAGCAGTGGTCTCAAGGTGCCGTGGTTGGAGGTTTGCCCATTTGATGTCCGCCTTGAGGTTGTCCTTGTACCTTTTCTTTGGACGTCCTTGGTTCCGACTTCCCTGTGCCAACTCGCCATAGAAGAGCTGCCGGGGAATTCTGGACTCCTGCAAGCGGATGACATGCCCGGACCATCGAAGCTGGGCATTGCTGATTTTGGCTTCGATGTTCTGTCAAGGACCTCCTGGTTGGTGACGCGGTCTTGCCAGCTTATCCGCATGATTGACCCCAGGGCGCGCATGTGGAATTGTTCAAGGCGCTTGATGTGCCTGTGGTACAGGGTCCATGTCTCGCAACTATAGAGCAGTGAAGTGAGGACCACTGCCTTGTACACCTTGAGTTTGGTTGAGAGGCGGATGGCTTTGTGTTGCAAGACTCTGGTTCGGAGTCTCCCTTGTGCCTGGCTTGCTTTCTGGATCCTCGCTGCAATCTCGTTGTCGTTGCCTAACCTACTTGCCTAACCTACCTACCTACCTAACGTACCTTCCTACCTACCTACCTACCTACATACCTGACCTATCTACCTACCCGTCTAACCTATCTAGTTACCTACCTACCTGCCTAAACTACTAATCTGCCTAACCTACCTGTCTAACCTACCTACCTACCTAATTCATCTGCCTAACCTAACTGCCTAACGTATCTATCTACCTACCTGTCTAACCTACCTACCTAATTCATCTGCCTAACCTAACTGCCTAACCTATTTATCTACCTACCTGCCTAACCTACCTACATACCTGCCTAACCTAATACCTGCCTAACATATTTATCTACCTACCTGCCTAACCTATCTACATACCTGCCTAACCTAATACCTGCCTAACCTATGTATCTACCTACCTACCTACCTACCTACCTGCCCAACCTACCTGCCTAACCTACCTGCCTAACCTATCTACTTACCTACCTACCTGCCTAACCTAGCTACCTGCCTAACTCTACCCATCTACCTAACTGCCTAACGTGCCCGCTTAATCTACATGCCTAACCTACACATATACCTGTCTAATCTACCTACCTGCCTATCCTACCTACCTGCCTAACCTATCTACCTGCCTAACTTACCTACCTGCCTGACCTGCCAGCCTAACCTACCTACCTGCCTAATCTACCTGCCTGCCCAACCTACCTACCTGCCTAACTTACCTACCTGCCTGACCTGCCAGCCTAACCTACCTACCGGCCTAACCTACCTACCGGCCTAACCTACCAGCCTACCTAACCTACCTACCTGTCTAATCTACCTGCCAGCCTAACCTACCTACCTGCCTAAACTACATACCTGCCTGCCCAACCTACCTACCTGCCTAACCCATCTGCCTTCCCAACCTACCTAACCTGTCTACTCTATCAAACCTTCATAACCCACCTAACCTACCTGCCTGCCTACCTACTTACCTACCTACCTGCATAAACTACCTACCTGCGGAACCTATTTGTTGCTTTGACTTTGGCTTTGGCGTAAATGACACACGGTTTCGTTGTGATTCATTAACATCACTTTTCGTCTCAAATGATCTTAGTGGGAGTATCAGGTTTCTACATACGCAGCACAAAGATATGAAAGTCTAAATATATAGTGAATCATATCGGCTGTTATCAGAAGCTGACTCAATCTGAGGCCCAGAGACTTATTCCCAAAGGCGGTGCAGCTGGGATCTTCTTATAGTAAGTACGCATGCATCAGATACTTCCTTTGCAGGCATATCCCGGCTGGCCGTTAGCGACTGCATGGTCTCACAGGTTGGTTTCCATACCCAAATTTATGGGCATCGACTGACCATGCAGTGCATATGTCAGGATGAACGAGTGGACGGCTGTTTCATCCAAAGTCCATGTATGTTTTGGTCTGAAGTCCTGAAGTTCCATCTAGTCCAGTGACCTATCACATCAAAGACCTCTCTCTCTCTCTCTCTCTCTCTCTCTCTCTCTCTCTCTCTCTCTCTCTCTCTCTCTCTCTCTCTCCCTCCCTCCCTCCCTCCCTCCCTCCCTCCCTCCCTCCCTCCCCTCGTCCGTGTTGTGTAATTGGCCGAAATAAAGGTACAGATTCAGATTCTTGCTCCCGTCCGCGTGGTGAACGTTGACAGTTTTCATTGCAGACTTTTGATCCACTGAAGGATACTCAAAACGTTTACTTTCACTCCCTGGTCTTGAAGTTGCTTCAACTGCAGTTCCACAAACATCTCCACTCCCTAGAAATGTAAGCATATGGTGGGTCTGTACGTGAACGTGCCAGTGTACTCCGTCACAAGTTTCTACTCTGGCGCTCGTAGACAGCAAATCCCAGCAGGTCACTTGGCATATAATGACAGGAAATCATTCTCTAAAATGAATGGATGGGGCACAGAGCTAAGGTCGCATTTCCTGGGCGTGATGTTAGTATTTGAAAAGATGAATGAATGAATGAATGAATGAATGCATGAATGAATGAATGAATTAATAATAATAATAATAATAATAATAATAATAATAATAATAATAATAATAATAATAATAATAATAATAATAATAATAATAATTTAAAAAATATATATATAATAATAATAATAATAATAATAATAATACAGACTATTTCTACGCACATACCTTCCCTAATAGGCAAGCTCATGGCGTTTACAATGAGAAAGTCTACACTCATACAAAGCATTCTAACACTCGCACACTGTACAGGTGAAATAAAAGAAAAATTAAATACAATACAATTAATTAAGTAGCAGGCAATAAACAAAACACGAAACATAAAAGAGGCGCCTTGCGAAGCACTTCCCTGCTCATCAGGAAAGACTGACCGGAACAAGTGTGTCTTAAGGGAGGTTTTGAACTGGGACATGGAATCAGAGTGACGGACAGGGAAAGGTAGGCTATTTCACGTTACAGGGCCGATGTAAGAAAAAGCTCGCTGTCCTTGGGTTTTCTTTTTGCGACGGGGGACATTTAACGTTTTGGTGCCTGCAGCTGAACGGTTATTTCTAGCGGGGGTGTAGACAGTGAGAATTTCTTTGAGTGCGTGTGGTGCAGTTTGATTGAAGAAGTTGAAGCACATAGTGGCTAGCTTATACTCTATCCTCGGAGCGACGGGGAGCCAATGCAGTGCACGAAGGAGTTTGGATGTGGGAGTTCTCTTGGGACATCTAAAAACTAATCTAACAGCAGTGTTTTGGACTTTTTGCAGTTTGTTTAGCAGAGTGTCAGGAATGCCGGCAAGAAGAGAATTTCCATAATCAAGACGGGAGAGAACAAGGGAAGTGAAAAGGGTTTGAGTGGCCTGTTGTGAAAGATAGTGACGAATAGTGCCAATTTTCCTTAACTCGTAGTAAGCTAACTGGCAAACTTTGTTCACATGAACTCTCATAGAAACATCATCATCGAACATGACACCTAAGTTTCTAACAGACTTTGAGAATTCTATCTCACTCTGACCTATGGTTAATTTCAGGGCCTGATCGAATTCGCCTCTACCGCCAACCAGGTGAGCTTCGGTCTTTGAATCATTAAGTTTTAGTTTGTTCTGGGTCATCCACTGTTTCACATCAGAAATACGAAGTTCACTTGTAGAGAGAAGAGGTTGGATTTGACTGGGATGAGTGGAGTTGTAGAGTTGCGTGTCATCAGCAAATTCACTGTGAGAGAATGAATGACTGTCAATTACAGTTAATTGAGCTGGTGAAGTAGTACTCACAAAGGCAGCTGTTGTTGACAACACAACATGGATGGTGGCTGAGAAGCAGTTCAGGTGAAACCTGATTTACTTGCTGAAGAAGTGACAGTTGAACCACAAACTTGAAGATTGTGAAAAGGTCCAAGAAAAACAGGAACCAAAACCTATACCACAATGACGGCGGAATGAATGAATGAATGAATGAATGAATGAATGAATGAATGAATGGAGGAAGGACGCTTTGTGGCCTATCAGCACTGTAGCCTATGTAAAGCCATTGGCCACGGAAATCACTAGGAATGGTTAGAGCAAGAACATGTTTCGATATTCACCTATTACGAATTGCATGGGGAGACGCCGATGGTCTTCTCTATACTCTCAACCCAAATCGTCTTCAACAACTGCCCATCCTTAGCTCAATGCTATTTGTTGTTTGTTTAAGATTCTAAATGATCATCATATTTTATGCAAATGGCATTTGTATGAATAGATTCAGTTGATATCTCAAAGCGACAAACTAATTGTAAAGGTATAGTGCGAGGCGATGCGTTCAATTTTACTGTTGGCAACAGTGATCGAGTGTGCAGTGCCCAGCGCGGCAGTTTTAACCATTAATGAAGTTTTATCCATCCTTCATGAAATCACACATTGCAGTCAACTTCTATACTGGAAATTGAATAGCATACTCCCAGTACACGTTTGGACCTATTTAATTGGTGCCTAGCAATGCCACACGCTGGGCTGAGTTGTTGAAGGATATTTTAATTTATGACAATGATACCTAAACAAAAAAAAGGGGGGGGGAGGCAAAATAATCACACCGACCACGACGAGACTCGAACTCGCAATCTTCCGATCCGAAGTCGGACGCCTTATCCATTAGGCCACGCGGTCAACTCGATGGCACAGTTTTACAGAAAATGTAGTACAAAATCCCTTATCCAACACGGGAAGACTTTTGCAAGGTGCTGTAAGATTGCTCCATCACGTCAGAATCGCCTTTCAGAGTTAAGATCTAGTCAACACGACCAAGAACATTGCAAACACGTATTTCCCGATATCAGTTGTGAGTCTAGCCGACGGACTGCACCCCGAGAAAACTCATCTCGCTGCGCCTCGCACAAAACGTCAACTATCGAGAATAAATTTACTCCGCGCCCAAAATAGATGGCAATGTTGTGTTGGTGTGTCTTTGCCCAGTCCCTGCTCCTTCACCTGTGGTTCCCAGGAATGTACTACTGCTCGTAGACACGGCTGTAGAAACGCCAGGCCTCTGCAAGTGATAACCCACATAGCTCTAAAGAAACCGTCGTGCCTTAGAGTTAGAGGACGAGTTTCGTTCCGATTCTTAGGAATCCTGATTTCTCTGGGAACTCCCAGAAAAAGATTCTGCTGGATTGGTAGGAGGAGCAGGGGGTTCCACTCTTGGATGCTTGGAGAAAATCGTGTGAGCTCCTATCGGCGTGAACGTGGTGCTGAGTAGGTTCTACACAAGTGGAGAAGCTGATATCTCAGTGTGGTGTCCAACGCAGCCTCTGATAAAAGAACACACTGTCTGGATTCTGGATAAGCAGTTCGTCCTGCCTTCAGTGCATAGCCAAGTCAAAAGAAGGAAAAGCACGAGGAGGGAAGGAAAAGGCAAATGAAAGTCGCACCTGCACCTGGAGTTATGCGGCCAGCGTGTCAGTGAGGATCTCCGTGATGGAACGATACGTGTGATGCTTTGAAGGTAAACCCGTCTTCCACTGGGCTGTCATGTTGCGTGCGAAATTGGAAGTGCGTTACTTCGACACGGGTGTGAATTTACTTATTCAATAAGTTATTGAGGGTCCATGTAATTGCTTCGTGTGATTGTTGATGCCGTGATAAGTCACGTCGATCCGACTCCAGTATCACCTCGAGCGTTGCTGCAGTGCATGAGGTGCATATATGTCTGCACGTGGTATTTGGCCCAGGTCTCCTCGCCCTAGTTGCTCTTCACCGTATCTTTTCCCTCAAACACATACATTCCTCAGTTTTCCCCTCTGTTTACGTTATGACATTTAAGCTCCTTTCGACTGTTTCGCACCGTTTTCTGTGATGCATTACTACGTACGCGTGCGTATGTCGTGTGTGTGTGTGTGTGTGTGTGTGTGTGTGTGTGTGTGTGTGTGTGTGTACGTGTTTACACGATCTT
>JAWQFJ010010526.1:207500-220000 GCA_034096865.1 Theodoxus fluviatilis
CACTCAGGGGATCCACTATTTAAGTTAAAGAAAGTTTGGTTTATGTTCATTGTGGCCTCTTCTATTAATTTTTTAAAATTATAAAACAATTCTGACTGACCTACCAAACTTATTTGAGCTTTATTTCGGCCATGTTACCTTAACCACAACTGTTTTTTTTGTGTGAGCCTAGGCTGTAAAATCTCTTGGATGGATGGATGGATGGATGGATGGATGGATGGATGGATGGATGGATGGATGGATGGATGGATGGATGGATGGATGGATGGATGGATGGATGGATGGATGGATGGATGGATGGATGGATGGATAGATGGATGGGTGGATGGATCGATGGGTGGGTGGGTGGGTGGATGGATGGATGGATGGTTGGATGTTTCATTTGTTTGTTCATGTCTTCATTTGTTCATTTGTTCATTCATTCAATCATTCATTCATTCATTCATTCATTCATTCATTCATTCATTCATTCATCCACTCACTCATTTGTTCATTCATTCATTCATTCATGCATTGCAGCTGGCAGAGGAAATGCTGTACCACTGGCGGACATTCCCCATAGAGCTACCCCCCTCCATCACAGATCCTGACAGTCTGGGCATGGCCAATGGAGGGGGAGGGGATAACCAGGCAGTTCCCAGGGTAAGTCAGCACGCACCAACCCTTTTTTAGAAGACAGCTTTATTTCTAGTTGTGGAACAACTCAAGGTAAAGACTGACATTCAAGAGCAGACAGACTCTGATAGTGCCTCTGGCAAAATAGGATTGGCACTAGCACTCAAATCATCTGCCAGGACCAGTTAGCAATCACAGGCTTTTAAAAATTAGACAAGTTAAATTCTTATTTTGGTACAGATCAAGGTAAATGCTGACAATTTTATATTCAAGAGCAGACAACCTTTGACAGTGACTGGCGTAGCCACCTGAACCAGTTTTCAAGTGGTTGTCCTCAAGAGCAGATGGAAATAGCAGATTATAGATAAAGTCTTTAAAAGGGTTGGGGTGACCTAGTGAAGACTTGAAGGTGGAGCCAGTGAATTTGTGGCAGAAACATTGTTGGGTTTTGTGCTGTTGAAGTAGTCATTGTTTTAAGAGGTTTTAGTCCTTTTTGAATGTCTTTCAAATCATGATCTGTATGAGGGACTCTTTGTCATCTCATCAATTTTGGTTTGTTTAGTTTTTAAGATCAGCATTGAATTAGATAACCACGAAAGAAGAGCTGGCAATTTTTCTGACAGTTCATGCCTTTGGAAACAGAATCATCTCAAGGAGACCAACATTTCAAAGTAGGCACATCTGCTGTCTCCTGCAAAATATGTTATCAGATATTTAAATCACAAAGCAATAGAAAAAGATAAAAATGAAACAACGTTTATGTAGTCCAGAATGTGAGCTTCCTATAAGCATTTATGTCATGCAGAATATTTGAAAAATGAATCTGTCTTATTTGACACTTTTGGGCCTGAAAAAGAAGTAAAATGTCAGTTGTTTTTGAGTTCTAGTTAGCAAACTTTTGCTGGAGGTGGGGAGAAAGCTCAGTCTCTCACAGCCTTTTTTTCCCTGCTGCTTAAGCTTTTGGTGCTGAAATGTCCTTAGTGCTCGGTGTTCATTTTCCATTAGTTTGGCATGCAAATTGAGGGCAATGCATGTCAGTGTCGAGCAAATAGTACCAAACAGAAATATTTCTTGATGGGTGAGCTGCAATTAGGTGCAAAGTGGTGCCCATGAATTCCCAGTCCTGGACAGAGGTCACATTAGACATGAAGCAGATCGTGCTAGTATGGTTCTGGGTTGGAAACAATGTCTAAACAGTGGAAACGGATTCCGTGAAAATTATTTTCTGTATTTTGTTGGAATGTGCCAAGGGTTTGAGGTTCTGTGGCGATATTGGTGAATTCCTGAGGAATGGTTGGCTGCTTTGCAATCACAGAGCAGTGCTGAATGAGTTTTGAGTAGGTTTGGGGATTGTTTTGCACATAGTATGCCAATAAAGGCATTAAAAAAAACTCAACGCAGCTGGAGCACTGAGCAGTGGGGCACTGATATTTAGCAACAAAAGTGAAAAGAACCTGTGAGGTTGCAAACTTGCATGTAAAGAGAAAAAAGTGAAGAATTTCAAGAGTGGGACTATGAACAGAAGCCTTTGGTTGAAACAGGAAGACAGAAAAGAAGATGATACTGGTTTCTTAACAGCCATCTACTTGATAGGGGAAGATTGACTATGTCAGCAAAGCATTACTGTTTAGGCTGATAACAGTTTGCAGCTATGGAGAACTGCTCTCACTGTTTAGGAAATCGTTATTATATGTGGGGTTCCATACAGAATAATTGTTTACAATGGTACTCAGTTTCAGGAACCATGTCAGTTATTAATTTAGTAAAATTGTAGCATACAGCTTGAATGGTTTGATGCCCCCTCATCAGCTGGTACCTCAGTCTGCAGGGCTTTGAGGGCCTGCTTCAGTAGCACAACCATCATTCAGGGTATTCATTGTCACTTTTTAAAGGCAAAAAGTATTATAGTTGTGGTTAAGGTAACATGGTTATTAGATGAAAAAAAAGATAAGGTCGTTAGGTTGGCCTCAACTTTTTTTCCTATCTTTTTTTCTTTTAGACTAGAGAAACCAAATTGAGCATAAACCAAACTTTTTTTGACTGAAAACACCCTTTTTATGACTGAAATAGTAGATTCCTTGAGTGTCCATGGGCAGGGAAGGTGGTACAGCATGCAGTTCATTGCTTACCATAAATTTTTCTTCTTTCTGTTATGCATGATCCAAAAAAGTTTAGGGTTGGCAGAAAGAAATAGGGTTGGTCTGGTTACTGTAACCACAATTTTTGGGGCCTAATGTTGAGTCCTCACATAGCCTAATAAGGCCTATAGGCCCTTAAAGTAAACAAGAAACATTCATTCATTCGTTCGTTCATTCATTCATTCATTCATTCATTCATTCATTCATTCATTCATTCATTCATTCATTATAGTTCATTTCTCCCATTAGCCCAAGTAATCCATTGCTGGGGGGTTGTTCCTTGCTGTTTTTGTGGGAACTCCACTTTGATACTTTACCATGAAATGAGATGAGAACTGGGCAGCTAGCCAAGTGATGCAGAATGGCTGGTCTCAGCTGCAGGGAAAGGAGCTTTATGGAGGTTTCATGCAGTGTTGTCAAAGATGCAGACAGCCCAAAATAGCACAATGACGGTGAGAGGGATGTATATGGTGCAGCCTCCTTAAAGAGTTCTGCTGCTCTGATGGTGCACTTGCAGTGGGTGTCCCTGCTTTTGGGCCCAGCCCTGCTCAGGCAATTTCAAATGTATTGATTTCCTGTTTCGTCAGTGGCCATCTTGTCCAAACATCCCAGAGTGGCTTAATCAGAGGCACTCTTTGGATCTGTGGCCCAGGCCCTGAATTCCTGTGATGGCAGGACTTGAATGGGAACTTCCAGTTCCAACCTGCAATCAGGGCAAACATGGGTATGGATTAGCAGGATCTGATGCCCACAATAGCTGTGGGCACCACTCTTTGCATTAGGCCAAAAGAAAAAAAAGTTATAGTTACAGGAACATGGCTAATGAAAATATGGTTGGAAGGTTGGCCTGAACTATTTAAAAAAAAAGTATATTAGAAAAAGTCAGATTGAACATAAATCACTATTTCTCTTTCACTGAAAAACCTAAATAAAAAAAACCCCACGTAGATAGTGGATTTCCTGAGTGCTCACAAGGCAGGGAAGGTCAGACAGCAACAATTAGTAGGTTACTGTCAATTTCTCCTCCCCCCAACCGCCCCTCCTCCCCCTACCCCCCTCCCCCAACTCCCCCTCCCCCATCTCTCCCCCCCCCCCCCCCCCCCCCCCCAACTCCACTCCAACTCCTTGGCACTGCCGAAAAAAAAGTTTACGGTCAGTCACCAGAAAAAAATAGGGTTGGTCAGGTTTCTGTAGTTATAACTTTTTATGTTTTGGCCTTATATCATAGAGCCTGTGTGGATATGCCCCCACATGAGACAATGGAGTATCACAGGGTGTTCAGCCAGTGTGAGAATCCTGTAACATTGATGTTATCCCCAATCCCACCTCATGAGTCTCCCTCCTGTCAGTAATTGCCGGAAAATGGGGTTTATTGACCGACATATCACAGGACATTAAGGTCTTGTTTGATAGGGATTATGCAGTGTGGTGGTCAAGAGGAGCTGATGTTGTATTTGGATGGGTTGGCAAATGGAGTATGGTATTATCTCTCTCTGTGTGTGTGTGTGTGTGTGTGTGTGTGTGTGTGTGTGTGTGTGTGTGTGTGTGTGTGTGTGTGTGCATGTGTGTGTGTGTGTGTTTGTGTGTGCCTGCATGTGAGAACTTGCATCCATTTGCTTTTCATTCATTGTTATGGATGAGGTGGAGATGATAGCTGTTGTAGAGTGTTTGTGTGTGGATTATTTGGGAATATATGTTTGTGTTAGTATATGTATGTCTATATGTGTGTGCTTGAGTGTGTGTGTGTGTGTGTGTGTGTGTCTATGTGTGTGTGTGTGTGTGAGTCTGTGTGTGTGTGTGTGTGTGTGAGTCTCTGCATGTGGAGAGAGAGAGAGAGAGAGAGAGAGAGAGAGAGAGAGAGAGAGAGAGAGAGAGAGAGTTTATGAAATATGGATGATGTGAAGTTTATTTTCTGCTGAGAACAGGCATTAATGTACCTCTGAGAGCACTAATGGCATGCTGTAATGCAATTAATCTTTGATGCAGCCAGGAATGGGTGTCAAGTAGACATGCTCCCCAGGGAGGGAAGATGAGCCAGGCTTGTGACTGTGCATGTGTCTGTCTGTTGATGTGCTTGCCAGGAGAGCATCATCACAGGCATGATTGATCTGGGGTTCAAGTGTCAAGTGCTGAGACCTTGCATTAGTGAAAAGTCGGTCAATTAAGTGATACCTTTACCTGGAAATAACATGTGTTGGTGCTGCAAAGATAAGACTGGCAAAGTATCACTCATAGCTGCATCTTTGTATGGTTTCTTTTGCTTCCTAGTCCATGACTCCACAACGAAATGGCTCCCTTATCTATGTGTTAGGCATTTAAAAAAGTTGTAACTGGACTGACACAATTTTTTTGTGCAAACCCTAGGCATTCTTTTTTTTCCATGGAAAACCCCCCCCACATAAAAACCTAAGGTAAACAACCAACTGTGCTGTCCCATAAGCACTATGTAAGTAAAAAAGTGTTTTCAGCAGAACAGAAATGTTGATTAGTGTTCAGATGAAGCTACTGTATACATGACATTCTTAAAACACACACATACACACAGACAAATGTGCGCATCTCCTTAAGGAAAGATTAGGCTTTATTGTAACCTGTGGATCCTACAGGCATACACTGTGTGTGTGTGTGTATATGTGGCCATGTTACCTTAACCAAAACTTTTTTCTTTTCCTAATAAAGGTATTTCATATACACATATACTTGACATTTCTCATGCCTGTTTCCACTGTGCTCCAGCACAAGTTGAGCTTCAAGGACCTGTTCATTGCCCCCACCTTTGATGAGTTGGAGGAAGTGGCTCGGGACAAGAGTGGTGGACAGAAAAGGTTGCATGAGAGACAGCTCCACAGCATCTGGAGAAATGGGTCAGTCTCACTGCACCAGCGTGAATTCACATCTCCTGCTCTCTGGTATCTGGCTAGGAAATAGGATTGCTGAAAAGGTGTCTAAGCTTCAGAGAGGTTTGGACATTCAACGGCTGCTACACAATAGCCCCTTCATGAATGCAAAGCATTTTTTTTCAGTTTTAGTTTTAAGGAAATGATAAAGTTTTCTACTCCCAGTGTTATTCAGATATGATTCCCCCCCCCCCCCCCCCCCCCCCCCCTGGTAAGAAATTCAAAACATGTTTTAAAAATTGGTAAAGAATTATTTTTCTCAGTTTTACTGCATTATATTAGAAATCTAAGTTGGAAGCAATCATTGACTAGTGATATAAGTAAGGCGTGGAAGGGATGATTCGGGACTCACACAGTTGCCATGATGATGCTCATTTCAGAGAGTTTGATGTGGACAGCATCCACTTTCCGGGCCAGATGCATCGCTGGCGCCTGACACAGCTTCTGCAGAAAGGGTCAGAGAGGGCACATGCCACACTACTTGACGTGAGTGTGACTGCAGACCTTTAGCCAGTCATGGCTACTGTGGTTGGTGATATGAAGCAGCTGCATGCCATGAGAATGTCCGACACATTTTCAGGGAAAAGGGGTGTTGTGGTGAAGAGAACAAAGAAACATGGCAAGTTGAGATGAAACTGTCAGATACTAAAAGTCTGTCTCTCCATAATCAAAATGAACAATTCTGAATATTTTGAGACCCGAATATTGGAAGCATGACATGCATTTCCATCTTAACCTCCACCAAGGAGGTTATGTTTTACCCTTGATTTCTTAGTTAATTGATTAGTTATTTTGTTATTTAGCAAAATAGCTGTGAAAAAATCAAAACGGATCCGGATGAAATTTAGTGGAAGGTCAGGGTTTCACCCAAAGAAAAATTCTATACATTTTGGAGGTTATTGGTTATTTTGTTTTGGAATTATGATCCAAAAGAGAAATTTTATCACAAATCATGAAGTTGATGACGTCAAACTATTGAAGACCTTGTCATGTGCATTAGCACTCAGAAATTGCTCTCAGCCACTAAAATGAACTAAACTTCATAGCAACAGGCCTGGCTAGCAAAACATCCTACCTGAATTAATGATACAGACCATGGGAGGGAAGGTTGCCATCTTTGAGTGCCCACTAGTTGTCAGAGTTTTTCCACAGAGGGAATGGATGTTAGATTGGAGGATGGACTCAGTGCCCATAGTCCTCCCCACAAAGGTGTTTGTCAACGTCTGCACCTGGTGAGCTAAATCTGAAATTGTGCTTGGTAGCTGTGGCCATCTCTGTGTCCTCTCTCACCACTGGACACCGATGTTCTGCAGGATGCTGCCCTGGCCCTACAGCTGATGATCATCACTGCCAGGAATCGTTTTGCCTCGAGCTTCTTCAGTGTCTCCCAGTCTTTCAAGGGCTGGGGCAGGGGCCTTTGGAAACTCATGGGTCAGTCTCTTTTTTGTTTTTTGTGATGTTTTCAGATGTGGTGAAACATTTTGTTTTATACTCAATGTGTTTGGCCCACTGCATTTTCATTTTGAATGGAGCCATTCATCCCTACGTTGGTTTTTATGCTGCCTAATTGTGACTAGCTTTTGATAATAACTGTTGGCTTTGTGAAATGGCACTGCAAGTATGTTCCTTGTTTTCCATCTCATTTCATCACTGTCCATTCAGTTTCTGAATCTTTTTTGCAAATTTTTGGCTGACTGAAAGAAAAATGGGATGTATTAAAAATCAATTCAGTTGTTTTACATACAGCTTACTATAGCCACTCTGATTTAGATGTTTGAAAGATGCAAATTAAAAAAGTTACTGCTGTGATGCAGCCAAAAGAGCAGGTTGAAATGTGGCATGGTTGGGATCTATTGCTGGTAGTTTGACTTATTTCAATAAATATCCCTTGCAGACATAGTGATAGGCATGCCCTCCAAGACCCCAGGAGATCTGAGTGCCAAGGTGCGGGAGGAGCACATGCATTACCTGGTAGCAGAGCTGGACATCAAGGTAAGGACTGTCTCTCTCAGGCAGGATCACAGGTATGCATGCAGATATACTTACACACACTTACACACACTTAGCCACAGACACACTGACAAATTCTTCACATTCTTACTTTTTTTTAACTGATGAGTGGGGAATAATGGAGCTGAAAGCACTGATTTTTAAAATTCATGTTTATTTTCATTTATATGACAGGCCATTTTCCCCCTCTCTTGAACCCAAACAAATATTGCAGGATGTAGTGATACACTAGGAACCAGACGACTGTTACAAGGATTCTGTTGAAATTGCTAGAAGCTTGATCATTCTGAGTGACAGATACGTTGTCTGTCCTGAAGAGATGTGGAAAAGCTCAGGTTTTGCATTCACAATATAATAGCTATATCACTTCTAGAGAGCATTATATTCATTTCCTTCAGTATCTATGGGCAACAGTACTGAGAGAAAATTTTTACTCCTATGTTTTGAGCAAAGCTGGAGTATTGTGTGACTAGATATGCAGAAGAGGGCATTGATCAGCTCCAGTGTTATGTTACACATGAACTGCGGAGGTCAGAAGTATGGACATTGTTTACAATAATGCAACAGAAAGAGCCTTCCATTTGCCATGGCGTGGATACTAGTTTGCCTTTGTTTGTTTGATTATTTCAGACGAGTTCCAAGAGAGAGCTGAACAACTTCTGTGAATATGTGAAGGAACAAAGCAGATTACTACGCACAGAAAAACACAAGGTAGGTATTTTAAAAATTCTTTGAAAAGTTTTCTTTTACATTTATAATGGTCCATGCCATACTTCTCATGGAAGAAAATAAGTGAGTGCTGAAAAAATAAAACTCCACATGATTTAAATCTTTGGGGGAAAAGATCAACTTTTGGAGTTTTTAACTTCAAACGATTGGAAATGTTGTAATTTGAAATACCATTTAAGTGCACCTTTTGTTAATGGATTATTTTGATTAACTGAATAATTCTCTTTCATCTTGTCAGTTTTTTCTTTGACAAAAATGTTTCCATTTGATACCCCCACCAAGGAAGCTCTTTTTTGGTGGTTGGTTGGTTGGTTGGTTGGTTGGTTATTCTGTTTGCAAAATAACTCCTAAAATTCAAAATGGATTTTGAAGATATTTAGTTGAAGGTAAGGGTTTCACCCAAGTAAAAATAAATAAAATTTTTTGGAGGTTAAATGTTTTCTAGTTTTGGAATTTTAGCTCTGAAGAAATATTATCGCAGCAGTATAGGCCGCCATGTGCGCCTAGCCAGCATATGTGCTCCACACTCAGAGACCACTATGACCACTAACAGATGCTAAAATGAACTAAACTTCATAGCATCAGGCCTAGCTAGCAGATCATGCTGCCTGGGTTATACAGGCTGTGGAAGAGATGCCATCTCTTCACCTGCTGTAAGGCGTTATTAATTAATGTTCAGGAGTTGAGCGTAACAATATCTTAAATAATACAGACCACATCGCAGGTGCACCTATATAAACCACTACCAGTGCTAAAATTGTGGCTTCCTTGGTGGAGGTTTGTGCTCTCAGAGTGCTTTCTACACGACTCTAGTGTAAACTGTTTCCTCTTTATTCCTCTGTATTGTCAGACGACAGACCTGAGGCCGCCCCCCATCCCCTACCGCTACCAGTCTCCCAAGGGCCAGGATGTGGACCTGCGTCTCTTCAACAAAGGTCAGTCTGCCATGGTGGAGAAGGCAGTATTAGAGAGACTTGCATGCCTTGGGATTGGGGAGGTGATGTGTGTGTGTGTGTGTGTGTGTGTGTGTGTGTGTGTGTGTGTGTGTGTGTGTTGGCAATGGTAATGCTGAAATATGCTGAATCAAAGATTTTTTTGTTCCAAGCAAGTGCTGTAATGTAGCTTTGAGGCTGTGCTTTTTTCCTCAAAGTGTTTAATTGGTATTGCTTGCATCCACCTTTAAGTTTTCACACAACTTGTCAGTGAGGTTGGTACCAGTAGTGTTGTCCCAGTTTGTGGACATTTCTTTGCCACTGACTAATCATTCACATTTGACATTTTCGTTGGACATATCAACAGACCCCAATGATGATGATGATGATGATGGTAAAAGTAAAGCACATTCATTAATATCTGAAGGAGATAATCCATTAATTAATATTTTAATGAAAATTGTTAGTTAAAAAAGTCATTAAAGTGCATAAGGGGGTGATGAGTAATGGATGCTGTCTCCACTGTCAGTCAGTCTAACGTACCTGTTAAGTTCCTGACCATAAAGCGAAGGGAAAGAGTGCAAACATGAGAGCTTTTAAACTAGATTGCACCACTTTTTCTTCATAATTTGAATTGTATGTAACAATCTTGCATGACCATTTTACTCTAATGTTGGATCCATTACTCCAGTGATCACGTAAACCCAGTAGGTATGGAAACCTTATATGCTAGTATTTACCAGTGCATTGTCTCTGATGAGGGAGAAGAGAGGGATTTCTCTTTGATTTGCAATTAAACAATGTTCCACGGATTCCAAGGCCCACAAGCATGATGCGGTGACATCTCTGTTTTGACAATAGGCTTCATCTTCATTGTCGCTTGAATTGTTATGTAAAAATTTTAATCATAACATTGCCCACTGATGGCAGACCTGATCAACAACTGCCTGCCCATCCTGAGCAACATCCTGAGTCGTGAAGCCAAGGGCTGGCACGTTCTGTACAGACAGCGTCTGTTGAGGGAACTACGAGGCAAGGGGCTGTCCCTAGAAGAACTTGCTGAGGTAAGAATTACCTCCCTTGAATGTGCCAAGCCATGGGATGCCTAGCTAAGAACCTTGCAAAATCTTACAAGGAATATGCAGGTGTGAGCAGGTGACAACGTGATTACAGATGTAAAGGCAGTCAGACATTTGACACATGTTGACACCAGGCTATACCCCATGAGACCTCGTGTCTATGCAACACAGCAGTGATTGTCATTCATTGTTGTGTGCGACTGCTTTCATTTCGTCTTTTCTGTTATCTTTTATTGGTTTTGAAATACAGAGTTTGAATGATTGTCCCTTCTGTTGATATTACATTGACTTATAGGATGACACCATATAAATGGCAATGCCAAGTTAATGTTTGTTTCAAGTACACTGTAAGAGAGAGAGAGAGAGAAAAAAGATGAAACTTCAGTGGTATGCAGGGCTTCCATGTATGTATCCGATAGTTCTTGTACTTATATCCAGAAATGACTTTTAGCCATAGATAGAACATTATTAAATGCAGAGCTCAGAAGTAAGGAATACAATTCTATTTGACAGAATAAATGGCATAGTTAGATGATCAGTTTTATGCAGGCAGAAAAATGAGGCATTCACTTGCATTTTCTGTTTGTGAAGTTGTTCTAAGTAAGTCTTAGTACTTATCTTTATGTTTTTTCTAATAGAAACTTTACCTGGGTGGTTTTGATGAAGCCATATTATCAGCAGGGGAAGCATCAGTCAACTCATTGCTGAAGCTGATTGAAATGAGGTGATTAGTCCATGCATTTTCCCCATGAGGTAGAATCTCCTCGGCTTGGCAGCTTACCTCAGTGACACATTTTTCTCATTTCAGAGGCTGAATGATGCGGTGATGGAGGAGTACTTGAGGAGAGTGTTTGTCTCAGTGATGAACAATGCGGAGCTGGAGTCGCTGCAGCCTGGCATCGGTAGGTGTTGCATTTCTCATCCGCCGACTTGGAGTTTTCATGGCAGTCTCTACCCGTTGTAGGTTTGATGCTTAGAAACTTTGCCTGACTGCGTTTGCAGTTTTACTTGAACTGCTTTGGATTTCATAAGCATGGGGCTGAAAAGTGATTGTTGCACATATTGTAATATCCAAGCATGTTTAGATTATGAAAGTTATCATCATGAGCTGGTGTTGCTCTAAAGGGATGTGTTTTGCCATGTCCCTGGCAAAGATGGCATCCCCCCTGAGGTCATCAAGGCTGGCAAGCGAACCGCCCTCCTCCACCACCTGCATGAGCTCCTACTTCAGTGTTGGGAAGAAGGAGCTGTCCCTCAGGAAATGCGTGACGCAAACATCATCACGCTATATAAGAACAAAGGAGACCGCAGCGACTGCAATAACTACCGCGGAATATCCCTACTCAATATCGTTGGGAAGGTCTTTGCCCGTGTGGTGCTAAAACGGTTGCAGACACTTGCCGAGCGAGTCTACCCTGAGGCACAGTGCGGTTTCAGATCGGAACGCTCAACCATCGATATGGTCTTTTCCCTCAGACAGCTGCAGGAGAAATGCCGTGAGCAGAGGCGACCACTGTACATCGCCTTCATCGATCTGACCAAGGCATTTGACCTGGTCAGCAGAAAAGGTCTATTCACACTGCTGCAGAAGATCGGATGTCCCCCAAAGCTCCTGAGAATGGTCATGTCCTTCCATGAGGGCACGTTCGGTACCGTCCAGTATGACGGCTCAACCTCAGACCCCTTTCCAATCAGAAGCGGCGTGAAACAGGGCTGTGTGCTTGCTCCTACCCTCTTCGGCATCTTCTTCTCCTTGCTACTGTCCTACGCCTTCAGACAGTCTGAGGATGGTGTGTACATCCATACCAGAAGTGATGGAGGTCTCTTCAACCTAGCCCGCCTCCGTGCAAAGACCAAAGTGCAAAGGGTCCTGATCAGAGAGCTGTTGTTTGCTGATGATGCTGCCCTGACTGCGCACACAGAGGAGGCGCTGCAGCGTCTCATCAACTGCTTTGCCCAGGCATGCAAAGAATTCGCTCTGACCATCAGCATCAAGAAGACTGAAGTCATGGGTCAGGATGTCAGTACCGCTCCCAGCATCTCCATCGGCGATCACACCCTTATGGTGGTGGAGGAGTTTACATACCTGGGCTCCACCAT
>JAWQFJ010010526.1:225000-227500 GCA_034096865.1 Theodoxus fluviatilis
ATTGTGTTGCATTGTATTGTATTGTGTTGTGTTGTGTTGTATTGTGTTGTGTTGTGTTGTGTTGTATTGTGTTGTATTGTGTTGTGTTTTGTTGTGTTGCATTGTGTTGTGTTTTGTTGTGTTGTGCTGTGTTTTGTTGCATTGTATTGTATTGTGCTGTTGTGTTGTATTGTGTGCTGTGTTGTTTGTGTTGTATTGTGCTGTGTTGCGTTGCGTTGTGTTATGATGTGATGTGATGTGTTGTGTTGTTGTGTCGTGTTGCATCATGCATTCTGTATCCATTTTCATTGATTCAGTCATTTATCCAGTAGTGCAGCCATTGATTACATATTCATTTACACCATTCTTCATTCTTGTATTCATTCATTCATTCATTCATTCATTCATTTTTCATTCATTCATCCACCTGCTTGATCGATTGATCGTTCATCCCATTTACTATTCTTACTTTCCAGACTGACCCCTGATGACCTCAAGGAGGGAGGCCTGGTTCCTCTCCGCTATGTCAAGTTCCAGAACGTCTCCAACATTACAGTAAGCTGCATGTAGCAAGATGGTGGCTGCAGATATTACCCTTCATTTGAGTTGAAAAGATGATGGTGATAAAAGTTCTCCTTTACTCTTAATATCCTGTAAGTCATTCACATGTTTCATTCCCCAGTCCTGTAAGGATTATGCAGTTTGTAGAAAAAAAATCAGTCAAGTAACAGCCACGTGGGATGGGCGGCTATGGGCGGTACAGGATTGAGCAGGGTGGGCGGCTATGGGCGGTACAGGATTGAGCAGGGTGGGCGGTACAGGATTGAGCAGGGTGGGCGGTAATGGGCGGTACAGGATTGAGCAGGGTGGGCGGTAATGGGTGGTACAGGATTGAGCAGGGTGGGCGGCTATGGGCGGTACAGGATTGAGCAGGGTGGGCGGCTATGGGCGGTACAGGATTGAGCAGGGTGGGCGGCTGTGGGCGGTACAGGATTGAGCAGGGTGGGCGGCTATGGGCGGTACAGGATTGAGCAGGGTGGGCGGTAATGGGCGGTACAGGATTGAGCAGGGTGGGCGGCTATGGGCGGTGCAGGATTGAGCAGGGTGGGCGGCAATGGGCGGTACAGGATTGAGCAGGGTGGGCGGCTATGGGCGGTACAGGATTGAGCAGGGTGGGCGGCTATGGGCGGTACAGGATTGAGCAGGGTGGGCGGCTATGGGCGGTACAGGATTGAGCAGGGTGGGTGGCTATGGGCGGTACAGGATTGAGCAGGGTGGGCGGCTATGGGCGGTACAGGATTGAGCAGGGTGGGCGGCTGTGGGCGGTACAGGATTGAGCAGGGTGGGTGGCTATGGGCGGTACAGGATTGAGCAGGGTGGGCGGCTGTGGGCAGTACAGGATTGAGCAGGGTGGGCGGCTATGGGCAGTACAGGATTGAGCAGGGTGGTGGGCGGTACAGGATTGAGCAGGGTGGGTGGCTGTGGGCAGTACAGGATTGAGCAGGGTGGGCAATGTTATGGGCGGTACAGGATTGAGCAGGGTGGGCAGCTATGGGCAGTACAGGATTGAGCAGGGTGGGCTGCTATGGGCGGTACAGGATTGAGCAGGGTGGGCGGCTATGGGCGGTACAGGATTGAGCAGGGTGGGCGGCTATGGGCAGTACAGGATTGAGCAGGGTGGGCGGTAATGAGTGGTACAGGATTGAGCAGGGTGGGCGGCTATGGGCAGTACAGGATTGAGCAGGGTGGGCGGTAATGGGCGGTGCAGGATTGAGCAGGGTGGGCGGTAATGGGCAGTACAGGATTGAGCAGGGTGGGCGGTAATGGGCAGTACAGGATTGAGCAGGGTGGGCGGTAATGGGCAGTACAGGATTGAGCAGGGTGGGCTCCTATGGGCGGTACAGGATTGAGCAGGGTGGGCTGCTATGGGCGGTACAGGATTGAGCAGGGTGGGTGGCTGTGGGCGGTACAGGATTGAGCAGGGTGGGCGGTAATGGGCGGTACAGGATTGAGCAGGGTGGGCGGCTATGGGCAGTACAGGATTGAGCAGGGTGGGTGGCTGTGGGCAGTACAGGATTGAGCAGGGTGGGTGGCTGTGGGCAGTACAGGATTGAGCAGGGTGGGTGGCTGTGGGCAGTACAGGATTGAGCAGGGTGGGCAGTAATGGGCAGTACAGGATTGAGCAGGGTGGGCGGCTATGGGCAGTACAGGATTGAGCAGGGTGGGCGGCTGTGGGCAGTACAGGATTGAGCAGGGTGTGGGTGGTACAGGATTGAGCAGGGTGGGCGGCTATGGGCAGTACAGGATTGAGCAGGGTGGGCGGTAATGGGCGGTGCAGGATTGAGCAGGGTGGGCGGTAATGGGCAGTACAGGATTGAGCAGGGTGGGCGGCTATGGGCAGTACAGGATTGAGCAGGGTGGGCGGTAATGGGCGGTGCAGGATTGAGCAGGGTGGGAGGCAATGGGTGGTACAGGATCTTAAGAATTATGGTAGTAGAAACCTGTTTTTGACTCACATGTG
>JAWQFJ010010526.1:232500-244982 GCA_034096865.1 Theodoxus fluviatilis
GGATTTTCGTGCTTACTGGCCTTACATAGCCTACAGGGGCTGATAGGCTGTAAAACACCATCCATCCAATCCAATCCTGTCTCCCCTTAACTAGTTCAGGACAGGGCAGAGACATTCCCCATCACAGGGCTCAGTTTTGCTAGTGTTATGAACGTCTCTGTAAGGTTGTGCAGTTACAGAGATTCTCCGAGCGACACCGGGAAAGTCGAAACTCGCAAGTCTGTTAGTTGTTACAAACAAGCTTTACTCGTTCACTTCTTAGTGCATAGTCCCCCTGTGGGTTGGTTGTGAGAATTGACCCACCACGTCTCGCTACGCGATTCGTAAGAGGTGAATAACTAGGGACATCGTCACTTGATTTGCGTTAACTCTAAACTGTTCCAGTGATTTTCGTGCTTAAATGGCCTTACATAGCCTACAAAGGTTGATAGGCCATAAGCACTATCCATCCATCAGTGCACGGCACTATCATGCACAGCAGTTTCACAACTGCACAGTGATGCTGCAACTTTTGAGCGACTGACAAGGCGTTGCTTGGCGTAGATGCTTCACTCTTATGCACAATCCCGCAGAGGACTCACTTCCTGTAGGAGGGTTCGCAGCTCTGTAGTTCATGCACTCTCACCTGTTTTCTGTGCTGTCACCTGTACACCTTTTGCAGTACCCATAGAACTCTCTAGAACATACTCGGATCGACAATGCTATCTGGAAGCTATGTGAAACGAAGTCATGTGACATTCGAAAACAATGCTGCCCTAACTACATATCCCTGTGGGTTGGGGGTGAGAATAGACCCACCGCGTCTCCCTAAGCGATTCATAAGAGGCGAATAACTAGGGACATCGTGACTTGATTTGCGTGTACTCTAAACTATTCTTGTGACTTTCGTGCTTAATGGCCTGACATAGCCTTCAAAGGCTGACGGGCCGTAAAACACCAGCCAGCCAGCCAGCCAGCCAGCCGGCCAGCCCTAACTACATGACATAACTAAGCAACGGCCCTAACGAGGGGATTTGTGTCATGGCTCGCAACTTCTACAATGCGCTTAGTATTTGCCAGTACTTTGGAACACTACTGTGGCCACATCATCAGGATGGAACACTACTGTGGCCACATCATCAGAATGGAACACTACTGTGGCCACATCATCAGAATGGAACACTACTGTGGCCACATCATCAGAATGGAACACTACTGTGGCCACATCATCAGAATGGAACACTACTGTGGCCACATCATCAGAATGGAACACTACTGTGGCCACATCATCAGAATGGAACACTACTGTGGCCACATCATCAGAATGGAACACTACTGTGGCCACATCATCAGAATGGAACACTACTGTGGCCACATCATCAGGATGGAACACTACTGTGGCCACATCATCAGAATGGAACACTACTGTGGCCGCATCATCAGAATGGAACACTACTGTGGCCACATCATCAGAATGGAACACTACTGTGGCCACATCATCAGAATGGAACACTACTGTGGCCACATCATCAGAATGGAACACTACTGTGGCCACATCATCAGAATGGAACACTACTGTGGCCACATCATCAGAATGGAACACTACTGTGGCCACATCATCAGAATGGAACACTACTGTGGCCACATCATCAGAATGGAACACTACTGTGGCCACATCATCAGAATGGAACACTACTGTGGCCACATCATCAGAATGGAACACTCCTGTGGCCACATCATCAGGATGGAACAAGCTGACTTGAGGTCAGGGGAAACAACGCTTGCTGCCCATGCAAAAGTTTCTAAGATCGCTTGATAGTCGGAGGCAGTGCAGTCACAAAACGTAAGCACCACTGCCAACAGCTCCAGATGGACACCAAATGGCATGCCTGAATCAGCTTGCAAGCACCTCGTTTCCATAGAGACTGAAGATGTCAGACACTTGCCACACATGGGAAGCAGCATGGAGTCACGTAGGTTGGTTGGTTGGTTGGTTGGTGTTTTCCGGCCTATCAGCCTTTGTAGGCTATGTAAGGCCATTAAGCACAAAAATCTTTAGGACAGTTTGGAGTAAACGCTAATCAAGTCACGGTAGTCCTCATCTCCCTGTGGGTTGGGGGTCAGAATAGGCCCACCTGGTGGGTTGGGGGTCAGAATAGGCCCACCTAGTGGGTTGGGGGTCAGAATAGGCCCACCTGGTGGGTTGGGGGTCAGAATAGGCCCACCTAGTGGGTTGGGGGTCAGAATAGGCCCACCTGGTGGGTTGGGGGTCAGAATAGGCCCACCTGGTGGGTTGGGGGTCAGAATAGGCCCACCTAGTGGGTTGGGGGTCAGAATAGGCCCACCTAGTGGGTTGGGGGTCAGAATAGGCCCACCTGTGGGTTGGGGGTCAGAATAGGCCCACCTGTGGGTTGGGGGTCAGAATAGGCCCACCTGGTGGGTTGGGGGTCAGAATAGGCCCACCTGTGGGTTGGGGGTCAGAATAGGCCCACCTAGTGGGTTGGGGGTCAGAATAGGCCCACCTAGTGGGTTGGGGGTCAGAATAGGCCGACCGCGTCTCCCTACACTATTTGTAAGAGGCGAATAACTAGGGACATCATGACTTGATTTGTGTTTGTTCTAAACTGCTCTAGTGATTTTCGTGCTTAATGGCCTTATATAGCCTACAAAGGCTGATAGGTCGTAAAACACCATCCATCCATCCATCCCATCCCATCCTTCCACCCACCTACCCACCCACCCATCCATCCATCCATCCATCCATTCATCCATCCATATGAGGGTAGACTGAGCATATGGGGCATATCTGTCTTCTTGATTGGTGAATTCATCCACCAACATTATTTCCTCAAACATTAAGCTTGATGAGGCAAAAGATGTGTAAAAATTAAATAACATGAAATATTTGTGCATGAATGGCAATGTGTTTTTTACTTCATGATTATGAAAGCTAGTGAACTTGCCCACTGAATTGACCATCACCATCATGAATGACGTTATGTATCAGGTATGCATTAATTATGATTTATATCACATGACTGAACGGTGACAGACTATCTGGTAATCTCATGGCACAGAATGCTCTTGCCTTTGGTACATATTTAAATAAACCCAGATTTTTCCCGTCCCAGGGATAGAACCACGGCACTGCGCCTCGCACATCGTCCAACCCCAAAGCATGCTCGCCCATCTCCGCCTGTCATAAAGACATGGTTTCAACAAGCGAGTAGAGGCTGAGGGGCTGACCGTGTACTTGTGCAAGAGGGGAGGATGGATGGATGGATGGATGGATGGATGGATGGATGGTGTTTTACGACCTATATGGATGGATGGGTAGGTGGGTGGAAGGAGGGGATGGATGGATGGATGGATGGATGGATGGATGGATGGATGGTGTTTTACGACCTATAAGCCTTTGTAGGCTATGTAAGGCCATTAAAAACGAAAATCACTAGAACAGTTTAGTGAAAACGCAAATCAAGTCACGGTGTCCCTAGTTATTCGCCTTTTACGAATCGCGTAGGGAGATGCGGTGGTGCAAGAGGGGAGAGCAGTACTGCGGCTCTATCCCTGGGACGGGGACAAATCTGGGTTTATTAAAACATCTTCACAATGTGGGATGTTATACTGGCTGCAACCCCGTGTCATTAGCTTTGGTTCAACGTCTACGACTGGCCAAAGCAAAAAGACAAAAAAGTATTTACAGGAACTTCCCATCCCTTCAAACTTGCTTATACCTTTGGTACACCTTCAATTGTGTCCCACACAGGTTTTAACGAGATTGTTAGAGGCAAAGATTTGATGTGAAACTGGAAAACAGAGTTGAATGAGAAGCAAGCAGAAAGGTTTGCATTCAGCTGTTTATTCCAAGTCAGAGCACAAGACTGTTTAGCAAGTGGTGACCTGCTCCCTTAGCAAGTGGTGACCTGCTCCCTTAGCAAGTGGTGACCTGCTCCCTTAGCAAGTGGTGACCTGCTCCCTTAGCAAGTGGTGACCTGCTCCCTTAGCAAGTGGTGACCTGCTCCCTTAGCAAGTGGTGACCTGCTCCCTTAGCAAGTGGTGACCTGCTCCCTTAGCAAGTGGTGACCTGCTCCCTTAGCAAGTGGTGACCTGCTCCCTTAGCAAGTGGTGACCTGCTCCCTTAGCAAGTGGTGACCTGCTCCCTTAGCAAGTGGTGACCTGCTCCCTTAGCAAGTGGTGACCTGCTCCCTTAGCTAGTGGTGACCTGCTCCCTTAGCAAGTGGTGACCTGCTCCCTTAGCAAGTGGTGACCTGCTCCCTTAGCAAGTGGTGACCTGCTCCCTTAGCAAGTGGTGACCTGCTCCCTTAGCAAGTGGTGACCTGCTCCCTTAGCAAGTGGTGACCTGCTCCCTTAACCACTGAGGCAAGTGACTACTGCACTATGGCTAGACTATCGTTTAATGCAAATCTTGTTTTAAAATGCAAAACAGTAGCCTACTTCCTGGTCCACTTGGACTTTTCAAGCCCTGGCAGTGTGGATCATACAAATTACTCCGTTTTCAACACATTCGTGCTATCAAGGCAAATTACAAAAGCTCCTTATTGTAATATGTGATAAAATGGCACTTTTTAATAACATTTTCAATCATATCTCTTTCCATTAAGCTTTTCCAGATATACTCTTGTCTGCAGACAATATACTATGAAGCTATAAGGAAGTTCTTCTCCAACATTTTCAAATCCTAGAAAGTAATAAAAAAAAAGGGAGAGAGAGAAAAATAAAAACACACACACACACAACTACCAACAAAAATTGGGTATGCCATGTTATTTTCTGATTCTATCATTTATTCAGAACCAAAGCTATACACTTAACAAATGTAGATCTTCACTACTGTATCAATGTCACTTCACATCACTTGTAGACAATGTAGATCTTCACTACTGTATCAATGTCACTTCACATCACTTGTAGACAATACAGCATTTAGTGTGTGCATGAACTGCATTTAAAGTCTCAACAAAACCTCAAAAGCTAAGGTTTCTCAGGACAACCATCTCCTTGCAACATATGAAATACTTAAACAGTAGTAAAATTGTATACTTCAACCTCTCTGCAAAATACGATAAGTTTCAGTTTAAAATAATCACAATCATTAAAACAACTCAAATTAAATTGCATGTAGGCAATTCAATAAATCTTGTATACACACACATATATACACACACATCAATAAAGGAAAAACTACAGTATCAATTTCTTAAAGCCCCATTTGCATAAATGCTCATAACAGAAGGTGAAAATCAAATGTAACAACAATTGCTGGGGAAAAGATAATCCTTCTAAATAAATGCATAAACCATAAACGTCTGCCTATTTTCCTCTCATAATTATCAACAATCATAGTCACAAATACTTTTAAATTGTAAGTAACTTCAATTGGTAAAAATACGTACATAATACAATAAACAAAGTACATGTACATTTCTATCTTGAGCTACTATGAACAGCCACCATAGATATACTGGTTCTCTACTCACTGTATGACCATTGTTCTTTTCCAGTACATAATAAGGCAGCTCTTTATTTTCATTTCTGCTAGATAATAAAGCGATTGCTCACACACAAAAGAGGAAAAGAAAAGAGAAAGAAAAGAAAAAGAAAAAAAGTTGAGGAAAAGGGGAGGTAGAAAGAAGAAGTAGAGAGGGAGGAGGAACAGCAGAAGAAAGGACGTACATTTACATTCAAAAGCACAAGACTGAATGCCTTAACAAGTGTACCAAAGCACCAATACCAACACAAAGTTTTAACATCGTACATCAGGAATGGTCAACACTAAAGCCATGCTTTGCTTTGACACTTAAGTAGCACCTTAATAGCATCAGGCAATTTTGAGAAAGCAGAAACATTATGTAAAATAAAAATAATTAAAATGTGATTAAATCTAAATGATCATTTTTCAAAGAAAGACTCTAAAATTCATATTTGTGAAATAATTAGAGATAAAACACCCTCACCCCCCCCCCAAAAAAAAAACAACACTAAAAACTAAAACAAAACAACATGTCCTTATAAGAAGTAAGCAACAAAACCTATGTATATCAGTGTTACAAGGACTGTTAACTTTGTGGTTTCCATCAACATCAAATCTTCCCAAAACAATTTTTGAAATAAGAAAGTAAGGCTATTTACTCAATAGATTAGTGTTTTTCTATCAGTAGTTACTTTTCATTATCAAAATGACAGCACTTATTGGGGGATGTCATCATCTGTAGTAGGTTATCTCATGGTCTACATCATGAATGACACATCATGAAAAGTGACCAGACTTATCAACAAGGCATCTAAAGCACTTGGTACTCTCAACTCCGCTGGTGAGCAGCAGACTTGTGCCCGCTAGCTCTGTTCACTGTGTCTTTGCCAAACAGTAGTCAGCAGTAGAAAGCTTGCATTGCATTCTTTGCACTCGGCAGGCGGCATTAGACACACCACTGTTCACAACCAGACCTGTATTCCATGCCCAGCTGCTCCAGACATGCAAGTAAACAGCACCGAATTGCCAAAATTCAATGACATCTACAAATGTTGTGAATATGACAATGATGAGTTCAACAAAAAATGCTAACCATAAGTACATTTGTGCCAAATGAACACCTTTACTTTTCTCTCTTTTTATCCTCTTCCAAAATCCAATTGGACACAAGAGACAGAAGAAGCCAAACATGAAACAATACTTGGAGAGATTCTCATTAATGCCTTGTTTCCTATCCAGGACAAAGCTCTACCAGTAGATTAAATGATTATGGCTTCTCAAATTTACATGAAACCACAAGTAGCTTTCACTAAAAGCTCCACTACTGCAATATCCCATTTCATAAAGATGATCTTTCCTATCCACTAGATGTCATTTGGGTTGAGTCATGTTGGCATACAGAATCAGTGCTCTGTGCAAGCTCGACTACTATCATATCTCACTTCATGCAGTCGTACCTCTCCAATCTGTTGGAAGCCGTTTAGTATTAGCAAAGACACTATCTAACGGGACCGCCAGCCAAAGACACTATCTAACGGGACCGCCAGCTTCTGCAGTTTTGACGCGATTTGTTATTTGGCTCTCTGTGACGTTTTGACATTCGTGAGAACATTACTTCCGGAAAAATGAAAGCTACAGTGGACTAGTAATAATCGTGTTTTCACATAGTAGTGTCTTTCATGTGTATCTGCATTTAATTAATTCAAAGACTGAAAGAAAGCAGTGTATTACTTTCCTAATCCAAGACACTTTGAGCATAATGAAGCAAGAATTCAGAGTCGATCGATTTGTTTACATTTGCCAGATCAGTGCGGGAATGTATGCGTGATTTTTCAATGTTGACGTTAGTTTTATTGCTAAACTTTAGGTGCTGTACTTGTCATCAAGAAGTATTTTTCAGACTGACAAATTAATATTATAAGTTAGTGAGCTTTCATCGGAGAGCGAACAGCGCAGCTATTGTAAAATAGTGGCTCACCAGAAGTGATGTTCTCGCAATTTGGTGAAGCTGGCGGTCCCGTTAGATAGTGTCTTTTGTTTGAGTCATGGGTTCATCAAGGAACTACACTGGGTAGGGCTTCACAATCTGGGGAAGCATGCCAAGCCCTTTTAGGAGGAGGCATTTGATTGGCTGATTTAGCAGCACTGTCTGAGTGAAGTATTAATTGTATGAGTTAGTATTAACGTGCAATGAATTCTTTAAGAAACATTCTTTGACCCTCGTGTATGAAGTTTTCCTGGTCAAACTATCATATGACGCTGTTGCAGTAATTAACACACAGATCAGTTGCAGACTGACCAGGTACAAGCTGTCCAGATGCAACAATTCTTTCCCTTTTATGTCAGTCCCTCATGACTAACATGCTCTTTCTTCTTTCCTAATTTGAAATAAAAGCTACAATGCACAGAGAGAGAGAGAGAGAGAGAGAGAGAGAGAGAGAGAGAGAGAGAGAGAGAGAGAGAGAGAGAGAGCAAAAGGGAGGGGAGGGGAGGGGAGCGGAGGGGAGGGGAGGGGAGGGGAGCGGAGGGGAGGGGGGAGGGGAGGGAGGGAGGAAGGAGAGGAGAGGGAGGGAGAGGGAGGGGAGGGGAGGGAGGGAAGGGGGGGGGGTAGGGAGGGAGGGAGAGAGAGAATCATCTCAGACAACTGACCAGTTGTTGATAATTTAAAAAAACCTCAAAACAAAACTTGCCTATGCATGGAAGCCTAGTAGCTAAGAAGATACTAACTGAACTAGTAACCAATCCAATGCAATGCATAAGAACTGTACTGAAATTCACTCATAAGCTGGACAGAGTGTATTTAAAGCTTAATTCAACTGCTGAAATTTCATGCATGTGTGGGTCTGTGCATACATAAAATGTCATTAGAGTTATGTGACTGGTAAAATTCTGTCTATATTCATTGTTGTTTAATAGTAATACTACTACATAAAACTGGCCTACATACAACCATGTCAGAAAGCAAGCTGGTAAAACACAACCTGGCAGTTCTGGGGGTATAGGCTGCAAAACAAGCAAATATCGAAGCAAACTTGTCAACCTTCCCTGAGATAACATCCTTAGAACAACATCCATAAGTCATCTTACCACTTCACTCTGAAACCTTCGCAACGAACTCACTCTTCAAATCAACACTCAAGCACCTACTCCTCCGTCTTTTCCAAAGCAAAGCTATGCCAAAGCTCCACAACACCTGGACATTCGCATGTCCTTCACCAAAATCCAATCACTCATACTGAGACACACCTGACACCTCAGCGTTCTCCAATGTGTAAGAAAACCAGCACTAAAATACCGTCTCCCGTTCTTGAGGGCAAAGAAAACAGTGCTATGCTCCTTGTATATGAAAACGAAGATGTTAGCGAGGATGCAAACGTATTGTGTGCCTTGCATTTGAGAGGGTCATTCACATGGCTCCTTGAAGTGGAGCTTGGTAAGCATATGTTCATTGTGAGATGAAGGATACAGATCACCAAAACTGTACTTTTGTGACATCTGAAATGTCAAAATCTCTTTTAGAGACATCTCATTCCCATCAATCACAGTGTATATCTGCATGGCGAACGAGTGCCGGGACATTTGGAGATAAGAAAGTGTGTTCGACTTACTGTTCTGCATCTTTGGTGAACCGGAAAAACAATTTTCCAGCCTAAGTGTGCTTGAAGCAAACATTTAAGCAAGAAATCGCATTGGAAAAGATGCCTCTGCACCTTTTGGTCAGTCATAATTCCCATGCGACCACCCCTCTAAGAAAAGGTAACTCAAAGCACCCATCCTCGCAGTCTCGGGTGAAGTTCCACATCCTTCTATGTAAGATCAGGGGTAACGATGTGAAAACTAAAGCAAGTGTGGCTGTCAATGCTCATTCTGTTGGGCTCTGAGAGTACTTTCCAAGTGGTCTTCACCACTCATTATGTACGGCAGTTACTGTGCATTCTGTGGGGTGTTCAATGTACTTTTACAGCAGATAATGTATGGTAGTTTGTGTCTATGCTGTGGAGCAATAAGACTACGGTGTGTGGAATACAGTGCTAAGCACTACATTCTTCACCTGAGCATGCACGGGGAACTATGATACTTGAGCCATTCCCTCACCTTGTCAGCTTAGTAGTCTAACTGAGTTTTCATCCTCTGTATATGGTGAGCACATGGCGGAGATTGAGAAGCGTGGGAGATGAGCGAGTGAGCTGTAAATGCATCTCCACTTCATCTTCTACCACCCGTGTGTGTTCAGGCAATAAAAACATGTAGATCTACTGGTAAGGCACACAGCTAGCAAAAACCACTGGCTTGATCATCTTCTGTACAAAATGCACACCACATCAACAACAACAACAACAACAAAGAAAGAGGAAACAAAAACACCGTAGTTTTGCCCTCTATGTCTCTTTGGATAGAAGCTTTCTGTGGAAGCGAGAAACAGGCGATGGACAACACCAGCTCTTCATTCTACCCTGTAGTAGTCAGGCCACTGCAAGAGCGTAAAGCCAACCTGTTCAGGTTACATCAAGGACTGAAAACAGACCATCCTAGATCCTCATGGCAAACAGACAGCAGCACACAGCAGCATGTTTTCTAACATGCCCCCAAAACCAAAGAGCATGGCCATTCTTATTCGGCAAAGAAGTTCCTGATCTTGATTAATATGCTGAAAAATTTATGACTGAAATACTCTTGGAAATACCGCTGTGGCGCTCGTAAGTAGATGGTGTGTTAGCTACAAGTTCAACTGGCCTCGAGGAGACAAGGGAGGCAACTGCGCTCAAGGGAGGTAACTGCTCAAACTAAGGGCGGTCGAGTGGCAGTGGCTGTGTTGCTGTTGTAGTCTTCCATAGCCAGATCCTGGGCGTTGCGCAGCAGCATCTGTGTCCTGGAGGAAACACAAATGCACTTGTGTTGAGTACGATGAATTGTTAGATGAGGTCAGATTGAACATAAACAAAAATGTCTCTTCTGCAGAAAATGCTTTTATCTACTTAAATAGTAGATTCCTCGAGTGCTTACAGTTACAGGGTAGATGTCTCTTCCACAGAACATGCATTTTAACTACTTAAATAGTAGATTCCCCAAGTGCTTACAGGGTAGATGTCCCTTCCACAGAACACGCATTTTAACTACTTAAATAGTAGATTCCCTAAGTGCTTACAGGGAAGATGTCCCTTCCACAGAACACGCATTTTAACTACTTAAATAGTAGATTCCCCAAGTGCTTACAGGGTAGATGTCTCTTCCACAGAACATGCATTTTAACTACTTAAATAGTAGATTCCCCAAGTGCTTACAGGGTAGTGAAGATGGGACAGTTAGCAGTTTGATGTTTACCATCAATTTCTTTGGTGTTTTGTTTTGTTTTTGGTTCTTGGCGTGAGTGAAAAAAGTTAACAGTCAGCAGAACTGTAACAACAGCTTTTAAAAGTAGAAAATAACAAGGCAACGATGATGATGATGATGATGATGATGATAGCACCATCAATAACCATTAAATGATTAACTCAATGACCGCACACTGCATCAAAAGATGCAGTGATTATTTGAATTTCTTGTGTATGTTGTAAGCAGCTCAGAATCAATCCAGACAGTCTAGTTCTCTTGTCAGACGATGAAGATCACTGCAGATCGTCTGTCTCTGTATTCAAAGAGGACCGGGTACTGCCAGACTTTGCTTACATATGTGGCAAGGGGGCATATATATCCATCCTCACTCCCAATGGCTTCACAGCAGCACAATGATGACAAGGATTTTGCTGAAATTGCTGTGCTAGAAGGATCTCATTAGGAAGACCTGCTTCATTATTGTGAAGAAGAAAAAGGACAGGAAACTGCAGCTTTGGAAGAGCAGATCATGGAAATCGTTCAAGAACTGATGGCTGAAAATGATACAGAAACTGATCCATACATGCTATCAGGAATTTAGTGCTGTATGCATTTTTTCAATTTTTGCCAGGCAGTACCCTTCTTTGTTGCAATGCCATATTCAAAGTAAAGAGAGTGAGGGAATGACATTGATCTACATGCCATATTCAAAGTAAAGAGAGTGAGGGAATGACATTGATCTACATGCCATATTCAAAGTAAAGAGAGTGAGGGAATGCCATATTCAAAGTAAAGAGAGTGAGGGAATGACATTGATCTTGCAATGCCATATTCAAAGTAAAGAGAGTGAGGGAATGACATTGATCTACATGCCATATTCAAAGTAAAGAGAGTGAGGGAATGCCATATTCAAAGTAAAGAGAGTGAGGGAATGACATTGATCTACATGCCATATTCAAAGTAAAGAGAGTGAGGGAATGACATTGATCTACAAGGATAAAGGAGATGAGGAACTTCAAATGATGGCAATAGTTTTTGAAGAGTTTGACTAGTAATTTTCCAGCAATATTTTTTTCTCCATTCTAATTCTATCACCAGTCGTGCGCGGTGCCATTGAAACCTGCAGCAATGTTAAATGTAGATTCTAATAATGGAACACATTAATGGGGTTGTGTGATGTCCAGTCGTGCGCGGTGCCATTGAAACCTGCAGCAATGTTAAATGTAGATTCTAATAATGGAACACATTAATGGGGTTGTGTGATGTCCAGTCGTGCGCGGTGCCATTGAAACCTGCAGCAATGTTAAATGTAGATTCTAATAATGGAACACATTAATGGGGTTGTGTGATGTCCAGTCGTGCGCGGTGCCATTGAAACCTGCAGCAATGTTAAATGTAGATTCTAATAATGGAACACATTAATGGGGTTGTGTGATGTCCAGTCGTGCGCGGTGCCATTGAAACCTGCAGCAATGTTAAATGTAGATTCTAATAATGGAACACATTAATGGGGTTGTGTGATGTCCAGTCGTGCGCGGTGCCATTGAAACCTGCAGCAATGTTAAATGTAGATTCTAATAATGGAACACATTAATGGGGTTGTGTGATGTCCAGTCGTGCGCGGTGCCATTGAAACCTGCAGCAATGTTAAATGTAGATTCTAATAATGGAACACATTAATGGGGTTGTGTGATGT
>JAWQFJ010010534.1:5000-20000 GCA_034096865.1 Theodoxus fluviatilis
AGCGTGACGCACCTGGAGTCACGTGCCACAGGGGAAGGAGGGGGAGCGGGAACGCTGGGGAAGGACACGCCCATGCACTGGAAGGAACAGGAAGCCATGCAGGAAGAGCAGCACTACATGGCCATGGCCAGCGGCCCTCCCAGCGAATGGACTGGCAGGTAGGAACAGAAGGAGGAAGTCGAGGCTGTGAAGGAAGAAGAGGAGAAAAAAAGGACGAGAAGTAAGAGGAAGAGAAAGAAGAGAAAGAGAAGGAAGAGAAGACGGGAAGAGAAAAAGGAACATAAGGAGCAGCGGCAGGAGCATGAAAGGAAAAAAAAGGAAGAGATAGAGGGGAAGGAAGATGATGATGATGATGATGATGATGATGATGATGATGATGATGATGATGATGATGATGATGATGATGATGATGATGATGACGATGATGATGATGATGACGACGATGACGATGACGATGATGACGATGACGACGACGACGACGACGATGATGATGATGATGATGATGATGAGGAGGAGGAGGAGGAGGAGGAGGAGGAGGAGGAGGAGGAGGAGGAGGAAGAGGAGGAGGAGGAGGAGCAGCAGCAGCAGCAGCAGCTGGGGCAGGAGAGGGTGAGGGAGAGAGAAGGTGAGGGAGAGAGAGAGAGAGGGAGAGAGAGAGAGAGAGAGAGAGAGAGAGAGAGAGAGAGAGAGAGAGAGAGAGAGAGAGAGAGAGAGAGAATGTAGGGAATGTAGGGTGTTAACAGAGAGCTCAGGAAAGTAGCGGTTGTGTCAAAAGAACGTTATCAACAGTGCCCAGTGAATACTGATAATAACGCTGATAACAACCACAACATCAACAGCATCAACAAACTGTTGACTCCTTCACGCACGCAAGCAAACCCGACCGTTATTCTACCCAACGCTCTTAACCAGTTACCTGACTAAATCCACCTCATTTTGCAGTAGATACGGGAGCGAGAATGGGGACGGGGACGAGAGAGAATACCACGTGCTGGACGAGTCCATCCTCGCAGAAATGCGCGCCAAGGCTGGCCCTGGAGGTCAGCTCAACCCGGCCTTCACCCCGTCGGAGCTGGACCAGGACGAGTACGAGCAGCCCGTGCCGCTCAAGACGTCCTCTTTCAAGTCCACCAAAACTGACGTAAACGTGAGCATGTCCCCGGGAGCAAAGGACGCTGCTGAGACGTCTCGCAATGACTCCGGCTGGGGCACGGACTCTCTGACGTCATCCAACGGAGAGTCGGACTACGAGCCTGGACAGTCGGACACCCTGAAGCAACTCTACCGCGCCGTGGACAAGAAGAAGAAGGGAGGACAGAGGAGGAAGAGCAGTGGGGCCCTTCGTCCACTTCCCCCTCCCCCGGATGCACCCACCGAGCCCCCCAACAGGGACAGCCTGCCGCCACCCCCACCCCCTCCTAGCGAGGGTGACGTCTACGTGGAGCCTAACCAATCAGACACGCCGTTCGATGGTGACGCAGACAGCGATGTTCAAAGCACCTACGACACGCTGGAACGTCAGCGGAAAATCAGCAGCCCGTATTCGCTGCTGGACGGTAAGAAGGAGTGAGCTGCTGGTCGTGGAAATAGAAGCCTCCTTTACTGAATAGGGTGTCTACGTCTAAAGAGTGAGGGCGATTTCTGAGTCAGCGAGCATCAGGAAGCTGACTTGTCTAGGAAAGCACAGCGTCAGGACCTTGCCGCCCTTGGAGTCAGGAGGTCAAGACCTCGTGACCTGGGTCAGGATTGGAACGTGAGGTTGCTTTCTCATTGAAGGATGCATTCCAAAGCGTTGGTCTTCGCGACTGGGAGCATGCGCAAGGCGTGTGCGGGAAGAACGGTCATTTTCCTTCGAACGAGAATCAAACAAACATTGCGTTGTGAGCACGATGGATCATAACAACACTCAAAGAGGTCACATATTTCATCTTGATCTGCGCCGGATAATGTTCAATGCAGGTTTTTCTCTCACCAAGTTTGATAATATTTCAGTCACTTGTTTCAACCTGCTAAGATTGCTTAAATTCATTTCAGCTTGTAAATGCCATCTCGTGAACTGATTTACTTCGACTTTCCTCGTAACTGTCACCAACATTCTTTTTCTCCTTATTATAAACCTAAACCTCGTCGTTCTCTGTCCATAAGGATAAAATGCAAGTTCACAGTAGTGACTCTTTTACTGAGAACTCAAGCCCCGCAGTAATTTATTTTTGTAATAATAAAGTAGTTCACGGACAATTCTTACAAAAACAATTGATGTGGTTACACGAGACAGACAGTTGTCCCATGCGCTTCAAGATGAAATGTGAACGACATAATTTTTGCATACATTTATTCGAAATGTGCCTCTTGCATTATAGTTTTGTAAATGTCCCAATTTAGTTCCATAACTACGATTTACAATGCACGCAGGATGTATGAGAGAAAGAGAGAGAGAGAGAGAGAGAGAGAGAGAGAGAGAGAGAGAGAGAGAGAAAGAGAGAGGGAGAGAATGATGATGATGATGATGATGATGATGATGATGATGATGATGATGATGATGATGATGATGATGATGATGATGATGATGATGATGGGATGATGATGATGAGGAGGAGGAGGAGGAGGAGGAGGAGGAGGAGGAGGAGGAGGAGGAGGAGGAGGAGGAGGAGGAGGAGGAGGAGGAGGAGGAGGAGGAGGAGGAAGAAGAAGAAGAGGAGGAGGAGAAGGGGGGAGGGGGGTGGGGGGAGGAGGAGGAGGAGTAGGAGGGGGAGAGGAAGGAGGAGGAGGAGGAAAAATGAAAGCCTTTTTATACTTTTGGTTAGACGGAAAGACATTTGACAAAACATGCCTACATACTCTCTGCTTGGTTTTTCGTAATGTTTGAGGACCGAATACCAATCAAAAAGCTTTTTTTCGCTTGTAAATATTTGCTTTATTATAAGTTAAATAAAACATGTTTATGGGTAAAGAAATGTTCTCAGATTGTCTTACTGTGTTGTATTCTTATCCTTTTTGTTAGTTTTCATCTGAGTATGAGTACGTACGTGTGCATGTGTATTTATTTATATGTATATCATGAGTGTGTGTTACAGTGACGTTTCTTCTCCCCCACCTCACCCCCACCCCGCAATAGCTCTGGAAGCGCTTTCTGGACACATATCTGGTGTTTGAAAAGGGATGCTTACTAGTCAAAAGTAAAAACTAGCCGACAAATATCTCGTTCAACCTAGATTGAGTCGTTTCCATCAAAATTTTCTATGAATGTATAACAACAACATATCTAAGTGCTCCTTCCCGTGGCTCTTAACCTTTGACCGAGGACGTTGGCTGATGTTGCCTGGTTTGTCCTCTCTAACTGATGACGTGCCGGACCCGCATGCCCAGGTCCGACGCGTATCGATCAATCTGCATGTTTCGTCATTGAAGAGTCCCCCTTCTAAGCATCATGCCATCTGATAGAGCAGCAATCGCTAGATTAGTGTTGCATGATCAGTCAGCGAAAGGTCATGACCTAGCTCGGACAGGTTGCATTGCTCTTGAGGGTTCGAGTGGACGTCCTACCATGTAATAAGGACAGGTTGCATTGCTCTTGAGGGTTCGAGTGGACGTCCTACCATGTAATAAGGACAGGTTGCATTGCTCTTGAGGGTTCGAGTGGACGTCCTACCATGTAATAAGGACAGGTTGCATTGCTCTTGAGGGTTCGAGTGGACGTCCTACCATGTAATAAGGACAGGTTGCATTGCTCTTGAGGGTTCGAGTGGACGTCCTACCATGTAATA
The DNA here is from genome assembly GCA_034096865.1 of Theodoxus fluviatilis. Lineage (NCBI taxonomy): Eukaryota > Metazoa > Mollusca > Gastropoda > Cycloneritida > Neritidae > Theodoxus > Theodoxus fluviatilis. Next base: position 8,765 of record JAWQFJ010010534.1, read on the forward strand.
AGGACAGGTTGCATTGCTCTTGAGGGTTCGAGTGGACGTCCTACCATGTAATAAGGACAGGTTGCATTGCTCTTGAGGGTTCGAGTGGACGTCCTACCATGTAATAAGGACAGGTTGCATTGCTCTTGAGGGTTCGAGTGGACGTCCTACCATGTAATAAGGACAGGTTGCATTGCTCTTGAGGGTTCGAGTGGACGTCCTACCATGTAATAAGGACAGGTTGCATTGCTCTTGAGGGTTCGAGTGGACGTCCTACCATGTAATAAGGACAGGTTGCATTGCTCTTGAGGGTTCGAGTGGACGTCCTACCATGTAATAAGGACAGGTTGCATTGCTCTTGAGGGTTCGAGTGGACGTCCTACCATGTAATAAGGACAGGTTGCATTGCTCTTGAGGGTTCGAGTGGACGTCCTACCATGTAATAAGGACAGGTTGCATTGCTCTTGAGGGTTCGAGTGGACGTCCTACCATGTAATAAGGACAGGTTGCATTGCTCTTGAGGGTTCGAGTGGACGTCCTACCATGTAATAAGGACAGGTTGCATTGCTCTTGAGGGTTCGAGTGGACGTCCTACCATGTAATAAGGACAGGTTGCATTGCTCTTGAGGGTTCGAGTGGACGTCCTACCATGTAATAAGGACAGGTTGCATTGCTCTTGAGGGTTCGAGTGGACGTCCTACCATGTAATAAGGACAGGTTGCATTGCTCTTGAGGGTTCGAGTGGACGTCCTACCATGTAATAAGGACAGGTTGCATTGCTCTTGAGGGTTCGAGTGGACGTCCTACCATGTAATAAGGACAGGTTGCATTGCTCTTGAGGGTTCGAGTTGACGTCCTACCATGTAATACGGTTATGAATGAGTTCCCGTTTCAGGAGAGTCGCATTCTTGCGCGGTTTGCTAAGATGGTTTTTGTTCTGTGTTTTTTTAAGAGGGTAGGGTGTGTTTTCGTTGTTTGAATCATATGAAAACTGCTAGAAATGCAATAGAGTAATCGCGTACCTCTTGTGGATTACAACTGCTAAGACATGGAAATCGCATATAAAGTTAAATTAAATTTGTTGGTTTCACTTGCAAAAAGGTAGACTTTTGACGCTTCGTATTGCCTCTGCTATCGTGTTCGTGCACTGATCTCTCTCATAGCATATGCAGTTGCAAGTTCAATTCCAAACAGATTTCATGATGACATTGTTCGGACAGCTTCCTTTCCATACCTTGCCCTGATTATTTCATCAGCCTAACTGTCGCCTCAAGTCCCCTCTTTTATTAGTTTAATTAACATGTCGTCTGTTTTGCCCCACCCCTTTGCTATTTCTGGGACAGTGACACCTTCTTCAGACTGTTGTGACGAGAAACTTTCACTACTTTCTAGCAATATGCTGTGTATTCGTGTTGTGTTAGGTGCGTGTTGATCTTTCCGGCTAAGGGTTAGATAAACGACGCCAAAACAAAACAAACTCGGGGAGAATAAAAATCAATATTTAATAAGATCCGTGGACAGTATCGGACCCACCGCAAGGCAAGACTGGGTGGAAATTCCACCTTGGTGCAAAGGAACGAATCACATGTAAACACAGTTGGAATGCTAGAGTCCGTTTCACACTAAGTATAAACACCACGTTCTACAGATTCACATTTTCCAAGCTTCACACTAAACACAGTCCAATTTTGATAATCGGGTTTTTCCCCCAGGTAAATTTCTTTTGTTTTTCTCATACATTGAAGACATTTGGATATTGCGCGAATTCAATTCAAACATGCATTAGTGACATTGTATTTTGATGAACACTAAGTCCTTGAAGTGAAATCTTGCAGATGAAGGGGGGAAACTCGTTATCATCAATATATTTGTTTAGCAACCAGCAGCGGAATGAACCTTTGAAGTCTTCTGCTTATGTTCTTGGCCAAACTGCAATGTAAAAGGTGACATAAAACCAACAAAATCTTATTTTGAAACGTATTCATAAAATGTTCATGGGTTAGAGCTTGATTGAAGAGTTCTGAAATATGAATGCAGAAACAAGTTGCGAAGTATCAGAGGAATCAAGCAAACATTTTGTCACAATAATTTCAAGCACTTTGTCTCTCTCTCCCTATAGAGAGATACAGCAAAAACCGTACCACTCTATTTGCGACTATAGTATTACATCTCAAAGGGATTACCCGATTTCTTTGTTCCCACGAATTGCAGTATTTTAAGCAGTCATCGGTCGTTGCACCGTCTAGTATTGCTTCTCTCGACTGAAAATAAAACATTCCCTTTTCAGAAAGTTGAAGAAAAATTGCGAAAAGATCACGTTCAACGGATTGCTCCTTATTTAGGATGGTTGCACAATGCTCATTGCTCGAAGTACAGTTTCAAACACAGAACCTTGCCTCCTTTTCTATCACTCCAGTGTCATCTTGGGAACGCTGGCAGACTTTCATAGCCTTATTACTGGTGTACACGAACTAGCAAGCCCAAGTTCATTCGGGCGAGTCTTTATTTTGATTCCTTTTTTGTGAGACGGTGAAAAGGTGCGACATTCCGGAAAGTCATTAATCTGGACGTGCCCGCAGGTGGGTCCCACACGCTCGTGCGTGTAGCGAGGTGATGGATTGAGGTGAATCCAACGGTATCGACAGTCTCGGCGCAACCAATCACCATCAATCAAAGCTGTCACGTGGCAGCTACATCAGGGATGACGTCACTTCTTTAAACTCTCCCAGTATTGCTGACAGCCTATCATCTTTGCTCCCAAAAATTGCTTCCGTCCCACGAGTGTAAAGAGTTTCTTTTGTGTATCCATAGCGGCCGTTAAGTAACAGCATACGCATGCAAAATGAAAAGTGGTGAAATGTACCTCATTCAAAAAAAGAAAAGAAAAAAGAAATGAAGTGTTATAACAAAATGGCAAACCGACCCCACAAACCCGCACACTACAGGTAAATGGCAAAAGTGATTGCGGAATTAATGCAAGCATACACAATGTACTATTGATAATAAAACAAGAGGCTATGTATATAGATAGATATACATACATACATACATTTACAGTAATGCTATTGGTTAGGGATGAAACTATTTACAGGTTCAGATCTGTTCCAGCTGAGTCTACTCATAAGTAGACAAGGTAAATTGATAGCTAAGATGCATAGGGCAGTTGTAAAGCTAACAGGTCATTACCCTTTTTACTGGTGGGCACACGGGAAAAAAGCAAACACACATGAGTAACAAACGATTACAAAATGAATTCATTTGGAAAGCACATTTCCAGGATAACACAAAAGAAAACGTACATGAATTAAAAAACACTTATTTTTCATTTATGCTTCTCTTTCCATGTATATGTGCATTAGCTTTCAAGTCCACGATTAAGAACTACCAATCAACCAGTATACACAAACATGGCAGAAAATTGTCAGTGTTATGTATTTTACAATAACTGCACTAACAACCGCTGTAATGTCATGGTGTATGAATAAATGAATAAATTATTGGAATGTGTAAGTGTAGAGATCCCCCCAGTACCGTGAAACGACAAATTCATTTGTAAGAATACGAATGTGGAGACACGAGGAGCATGTAATGGTTATTTAAACAAATCTGCAGCTTTCACCCAAACCCAAGGATCAATGTTAGTGTCAGAAGAAACCCATACTCCATCAACATTTTCCCGTAGACCACCATTAAACTCTAACTGCCCGTACAGTAACCGATATCTACTTTGTATTTCTATGCCTCCACATGCTATTCAGACTGCAATAGCATGCACATTTCTCACAAGAGGAACATGTTTTGTAAAGAGCTACCGACCATTCTAAATGAAAGCAGGAAGAATTGCTTTCCAACCTGTGTTAATGTAAGATTTGGATATTTGAAAATAAAAAGATAGAAAACTCCCTGAAATGTAAACATGAACTACGACTTAAACCCATCCGTTCTATGACATTTTTCGTGGGGATTTAGAACGATGAATAACCAACAGCTTCAAGTACTGACCCGATAGAAACGTTGGAACATAAATCAGGTCACATCTGCAAATACTTGTTGTTTCATTGTGTCGTTTCTCCATCATCTGCCTCACCTTTCATTCCACTGTCGTCTCGTGTCTCTCGCAGTCCATCTCTTGCACTTGTTTAATGTACATCTTGGTTCTACTTATGTTCAAAAGCAGGTTTTTAAAAATGTCACTGGAAGTCTCTAATGTAAAGTCGCCAATATTGTTGGCAACTCCACGATAGACAAAGTGACTGTTGAAGTATATTGCCTTAAGAAATTCAGAGTTGTAGTACAGTGTTTCCGGTTGCCATACACAGTCTGAGCAAATATTCAGAATGTATTCTGCTTTTACCCATCTCTGCTGGAAAAAACTTGCAACGTAGCTCGTGCTAGAAACTGTCAGTGTTACGTTAAGATTGAGATATGCACGCTTACATGCAAAATGAACGAGCATGCGTACAGGTGTGATGGTGTACACCTGGTGCATAATGTATTCATGCATCTTGAGCAAACACTCCAAGTCTCTCTTTGCCCAGGAACCCGTCCCCCTGTGAATTTGGGATATGAATAGATCCACAGCGTCTCCCCACAACATTCGCACAAGGCGAATATCTAGGGACGTCGTGACATTGCTTGTTCTTACTCTAACAAGTTTGAGTGATTGATCTTTGTGACCAGCGACATTACAAAGCCTACACATAAACTCTTTCCATCCGCCATCTTGCCCAGGAGTCCAAACTCTCACCTCCGATCGTCCCTCGCCCCGAGATTCTCGCATCCCACATTATTTTACCCTTGTTATTACTGAAATAACACACACAATGTTACACGCTCTGCGAAGGAGAGTAAACATTGCGAATGTAGTTCGTCCAAAGTCAACGACTATCCACGTATGCTTTCCTAGAAAGTTGAGTCTCAAAGAATGTTCCCAAGCCTTGATAAAGGTCTCCTTGTTTCGAGCGAAACTTTACAGGAGCAGCGGGCGTGAAATGGTTCCGGAATTGAACAGTGAACAGACACCACTTTCAACCGCCTACAAACATTCAACTCATGCATGTGATAGAAGCAACATCACTTACGTTGTCGAGGACGCAAAAAACGAAGGAACTTATAAGCAATGCATGGCACATCAAGTGGATAGAATGATATGTATAAATAGGTGGCATGCATTTGTTTTAGGGGTCAATTTGTCTCACCATCCATTGTCGCACACCCACGGTAATAACAGTATTTACAATGGTTAGACAATATGTCTTCAGCACAAACAACACCACCAACAAATCAGGCAAGAAAAGCATTTGATTTTTCAAGGCTTTCAAGACAAAAAATAATTGTTTTCAGGCTTCTCTGTAGATTTCCAAACACACGAGTGCATGACATCGCCAGTCCACCGTATCAGCTGCGATGCACGTGTAGACCTGAATGAGAGCAGCACAGTTTTGTTAAACTTTAAATACATGGCGCGACAACAAAGTTTTGTTTGTAAAAGTTTTCGACATAACCTCGATCCCATCAGTCCACAAAGCCTATGTCACAGTTATGGGAGGTGCCCCAATAATTGCAGACACCAAATTCGACAAGAATTGGGTTCAACACATTAACGATGGCGTAGTCACCTCATAATCGCAGCAGCACCACTTACAGCGGGTCTCTACTCCATGAACACTTGAAAGAAGAGCGGTCCAAAGACGAAAACATGGTGCAGACGGCAGCCAAAGGCTCAATGCGAATTCTTGACAGAAAGTTCTGCAGAGTCCTAGCTTTTCGAAAAGGTGATAGAAAACCACTTTGGTTTCCTACTTCACTAAAAAGCAGAGGCAAAAAGGCGAAAATAAAAGACAGGTACTCTATCAGACATGTCAAAAATTGCATTCGTTAAAATACATGCAGCTTAAAACAAGCACAATGCTCTCTGCGGAAAGAAAAGCTTTCATTGCTTTTGCCTGGTCTCTTTTATTTTCTCTTTATTTCCAAGTCTCGGGAGACAACCAAAAGGAAACGCTTGCCTAACATTTGCACAATAAAAACTTTCGGTCTTCCGAACTGTCGTGGTTGATAGTGAAATGAACATGTACGCTTCGTGTTTGAATTTTGTCTTCTGGAATTTTCTGCAATTTATTCTACTGTGCTGTTAAACATTTAACAAAAACGTGTTAAAACAGTGAAGTCAGATCCATAAAAACAATAAAACTGTTTAAAACTGAGGGTGATTATCTCTTGTGTGAGCTTTGTGAAGCGGATTAAAACTGTTTTCAACAGGAAACACATCTCCACGCGCCGATCCCGCACTGTCACATGCCCGTGTTAGCACTAGTACCATCTGCTGACAGCAAAGCAGCAGCTTATTCTCGCGTACTGCGCAGTCAGAGACGAGCTTTCGTGGTTGGGCTTTTGAAAAGCACGGTCACCGTTGACAGACTGTTGATGGTTTGCTGCAGTGTGCCTCGGTCTCCTCCACTCAGAGCACTCGCCCTGCGCAGACAGTTTTCAACTGAATAGGTCAGCATTGTACACAAATCGACTTAACAGTCGAATGGATGCCCCAAAGTCTTACGTGAAGTATACAGCGATTTGTTTCCCCTTAACTATCCTCCTTCTGTATGCAAATTCTTTCCGCTGCTGGCAAAATGTGCAACTTTTTGGTTAGCTCAGTCAGCACTGACGTTCATGCTTGAGCCACTTTCCGCAGACCGCTTTCTTTCCAGCAAACACAGGGTTTACTCTGCGTGCCTGAAACCAAAGAATGAAAAGGTTCATCCAATGCTTGACTGGGAAACAAATGCAGTTTGACTTCTCCAGGTGACAGCAAAAGATTTCCTCTCTGCTCTCACTTTAAACACAGAAGCACGGTCTATGGGCAAAGTGAAGAGGTAGACGATCCCTTTTGATCAATCAATTCATATTTCTTCGCCTCGACAGACCATTGAGTGCAGCAACTAAACAGCGATATCTTCGGCTGAAGAGTTCACGTTTTAGCTGAAATGTAATTTTCAGTGGTGTTTGTCGCTCAGAAACCATGCAGACTCCTCGTGTTGATCTCGAAGAAGTCGAGACCATAACGAGCTGGGCGAACACCATCGGACTTTGAACTCAGACGACATGCAGTAGATCACCGAAAGCCACCAGCCCTTCCAGAGAGCTGCTGCTGGCGGCACCAAACGACGAAAGGTGTGGATGGGTTGGAACTCTCAGGACAGAGCAAGTCAGTAGCCCTCCTTGTTGCCCTCGGTCAAGAAGACCGGAATGGAGGGCAAAGGACCGCCGTCCCCATAGGCACTCATGTCGTGGTCAGCCACCATGAAGCTGGTCATGCTGAGCAGCTCTCCGTCCCCCATGCCTCCTGCCTGGGACTGGTGATGCACTGTGGACACAGAGAGAAAACAAGTTCTTATAAGAAGAGTTTACTGTATGGATATGCTAAGAAGATGTTTGTTGATAAGACGATATTGACGATATTGAGTACGATAGTGATTGTGATGTTGATGATGGTGGCGGTGACTGTGGTGATGGTGGTGTTGTTAGTGGTGGTGTTGGTGGTGGTGTTGTTAGAGGTGGTGTTGGTGGTGTTGTGTTTAGTGGTGGTGGTGGAGGTGATGGTGGTGGTGGTGTTGTTGTTAGTGGTGGTGGTGGAGGTGATGAAGGATGTGGTGGAGGTGATGACGATGATGACGGAAGTGACCGTAGTAATAAATGTTGTCGTTGACATCTTCTTTGTAGCATTCAACTCCACCATTGCACACAATTTAATTTGAAACAATTTCATCAGTATTCTACAACAGCGTTCTGCTGAGTTCAATGCTTTAGATACTAAAACACAATCATGTCTTCATACACGTCGATTTCGACAAGGTTCTGACGACCAAAGAAAACCATTGCAGGACTGTTGTCTCACCATGGGCTGGACTGTGGCAAGCGGCGGGGCTGGCTGTGTGATAGACGTGTTGGTTGTCTTTCTGGCGGGGCTGGGGGCGGTCCAGCAGGTTGAGGGGGTCCGAAAAGTCCGTGTAGGGGGAGGGACGCTGCTGGATGACTGACACATGCTCTACGTGAGGCTTGGGAGGGGGCACGTAGCTTGAGTAGTAGTCTGGAAGGAAGACCCAACTTGGGCAGTCAGCATGGGAAGAACGGCAAGGAGGATTGCTGTGTGCCTTCGTGTCTGTGTTTTCTGTGCTCGACTCTGTGTGTGTGTGTGTACGTCTGTGTGTGTGTGTGTACGTCTGTGTGTGTGTGTGTGTGTGTGTGTGTGTGTGTGTGTTTGTGTGTGTGTGTGTGTGTGTGTGTGTGTGTGTGTGTGTGTGTGTGTGTGTGAGTGAGTGAGTGTGTGTGTGTGTGTGTGTGTAAGTGTGTGTGTGTGTGTGTGTGTGTGTGTGTGTGTGTGTGTGTGAGAGTGTGTTTGTGTGTGTGTGCGTGTTTGTGTGTGTGTGTGTGTGTGTGTGTGTGTGTGTGTGTGTGCGTGATTGTGTGGTTGTGTGTGTGTAAGTGTGTGAGAGTGTTTGTGTGTGGGTGTGTGTGTTTGTGTGTGTGTGTGTGTGTGTGTGTGTGCGTGTATGTGTGTTTGTGTATGTGTGTGTGTGTGTGTAAGTGTATGTTCGTAAGTGTGCGTATCATGTATATTTGTATGTAATTGAGTGATCATGTATGCACACACACAATGACGTGTTTTTGTATTTGCGACGGTGTGATCAACTGTTGTAATTTGCATTTAACAATACAAAGCACTAAGCTAAAAGTTGCAAGTAACAAATTAGACAAGAAGGGCAAAGCCCACATGACTCACATTTACGGCCCCTGCGACCTTGACCTTGAAGCAAGGTCAAGTCACTATGTATGTGTTTTGACGCCTTGTCATCATACACCATCATGCCAAAGTGGGTGTTGATAGACTTAATAGTCTCCGAGAAAAATCCAAAGTTAAAGTTTTTTTACAGACGCCCGGACGCCCGGACGAACGAAACGGGTGAGTACATAGACTCACTTTTGCTTCGCATGTGAGTCAAAAAAGCAACACCGATACGACAACATCTTGATAAGAAACGAGCAATTTCAATGAAACGTTCCTTACCAACAAGTGGATGCCATAGCAGCAGCGAGTGTGCTAGTGCTGCTACTTGACACTTTCCTCCTTTGACTCGGCATCATCGGCAGCTTCAACGCCTATGTTCCTGCTCCAGCTCCTCCACTACCTGATCTGCCTGCGTCTGCTTCCTCTCCCCCTCCTGCTTCTCCTCCTGCTCCTCCTCCTGCTCCTCTTCCTGCTCCTCCTCCTGCTCCTCCTCCTGCTTCTCCTCCTGCTTCTCCTCCTGCTTCTCCTCCTGCTTCTCCTCCTGCTCATCCTCTTCCTCCGATTCATCCTCCTCCGATTCCTACTCCTCCTTCACCTACCACTATGATTACTAGTACTGCTGCTGCTGCTGCTGCTACTACTACTACTACTACGACGACGACGACGACGACGAAGAGACTACTACTACTACTACTACTACTACTACTACTACTACTACGACTACTACTACTGCTGCTGCTGCTGCTACTACTACTACTACTACTACTACTACTACTACTACTACGACGACGACGACGACGTCGACTTCTACTACTACTACTACTACTACTACTACTACTACTACTACTACTGCTACTACTACTACTACTACTATTATAATGACTACTACTACTATCATTATTACTCCTTCTATTTTCCTTCTCCTGCTGTACCTCACCCTGCTCTACCTCCTCTTGCTTCTGTCCTCTTCGCACTGACCTGTGTTTTGGTGGTGGTGGTAGTGCGGGTTGTTGAAGGTGTTGCTGTTCTGGACGACGTTGAAGGCACTGCCCCCTTGGCCTGCCTGGGAAGTGAGAGAGCTACTCGGGTATGAGGACTGGGACGTGCCCGGGTACCCTGAATTAGAGTAGTAGGTATCCACCCCGAATGGCTGGTCCGAGAAGGAGTAGTTGGGGGGCTCCAAGGGTGCGGGGCTGTACGGGTTGGTGTGGCGGAAAGGCACCCCGTAATTGCTAGAGGGGTGGGGCGTCATAAAACTGGAGGCGGGTCCGTAGTCAGACTGTTGGCCTGTAGTGGAAGAAAAAGCGCGATGTTTTGTAAATGCAGACATGGAGGTATGGTCACTTACTGCACGGTACTAGCTAGAGTCTTTGTGTTGGTTTTTTTGTACCACGCGGACATGCAACAACGTTGTTAGTAGATGTGTTGGAAGAAGCATTCAACAAGTCGATCCTTTGTAAGTTTGTGCGCTATTGTGTTGAAAAGATCAGCACGTTAGGTACTTCATTCAAGTTAGTCTCGTTCATTCCGGATCCTTCCCTGGTCCGAGGCACGTAAACCTGTGTTCAGACTGCAAAAAGAGCAGGAGAAAATCCTAGCTGTATTCCATAATTATGGTCCACGAGGAAAAGTATGTAAAAGTGATTCACGAGGCAGACTGCTGAAATTACCCCGTTACACATCTTCCACCTATTGCACTTTCTAATCTCTGCCAGTTGGCCACCTTACAACAAAATCAAGATTCAAAAAAAGAGTATCGACCATTGTATAATAATAATAATAATAATAATAATAATATAGTTTATTTACGCACATACCTTCTCTTGACAGGCAAGCTCATGGCGTTTACAATCCAAAGAATCAACACTCATACAACCGCTCAACACCACATTCCCACAAAAACTCACACACTACACACATATAAAAAAAACTAAAATCCAATAGAACAAACTATACAATATACACAGCACTTGCAGGCAAGGTCAAGTAACTTAGTAAGGCGAAGCAGCTCAGCGGGAGAGGCGGATCGGAAGAGGTGGGTCTTTAGAGCACTTTTGAACTGGGGCAGAGTGTCAGAATGACGGACTGAGAGAGGGAGACTATTCCAGGTTACAGGTCCAATATAGGAGAAGGCACGCTGTCCTTGAGTTTTCTTGTTACGGCGGGGGATCTTAAGTATTCTAGAGTCAGCAGCTGAGCGTAGAGATCTGGAGGGCGTGTAGACTGTAAGAATTTCTGTAAAAGCGTGTGGTGCGGTGTTGTTGATGGCCTTGAAGCACAAAGTAGCAAGTTTATAATCTGTCCTCTGAGAGATGGGGAGCCAGTAAAGTGTATGTAGGAGTGGAGAGACATGGGTACGCTTGGGACATCGAAAAACTAGCCTAGCAGCGCAATTCTGAACTTTCTGGAGTTTGTTAAGCAGAGTGTCAGGGATGCCAGCGAGAAGAGGGTTTCCATAGTCGAGGCGAGACA
>JAWQFJ010010534.1:25000-52500 GCA_034096865.1 Theodoxus fluviatilis
TGGAGAGAGAGAGAGAGGGAGGGAGAGGAGAGAGAGAGAGGGGAGAGAGAGAGGATAGACAGGAGAGAGAGGGGAGAGAGGGAGAGAGAGGGGAGAGAGGGAGGGAGAGGGGAGAGTGAGGGGAAAGTGAGGGGAGAGAGAGAGCGGAGGGAGTGTGGAGAGAGAGGGGTGAGAGAGAGGGGAGGGAGAGGGGAGAGAGAGAGGGGAGAGAGAGGGGGGAGAGAGAGGAGAGGGAGAGAGAGTGGGGAGAGGGAGGCGGGAGAAAGAGAGGGGGGAGAGGGGGGAGGGAGAAAGAGAGGGAGGGGGAGGAGAGAGGGAAGGGAGAGGGGAGAGAGAGGGGAAGGAAATGGGAGAGTGGGGAGGGAGAGGAGAAGGAGAGAGGAGGGAGAGGAGAGGACGAGGGGAGAGAGAGGGGAGGGAGAGGGTAGAGAGAGAGAGGAGAGGAAGAGGGAAGAGAGGAGAGGGAAAGGGGAGAAAGAGGGGAGAGAGAGGGGAGAGAGGGAAGGGAGAGAGGAGAGGAAGGTGAGGGAGTGGGAAGAGAGAGGGGAGGAAGAAGGGAGAGTGAGGGGAGAGAGAGAGAGAGAGAGGAGGGAGAGGGGATGGAGTGTGGAGAGAGGGAAGGGAGAGGGAAAGAGAGGGGGGAGATAGGGGAGAGAGAAAGAGGATAGAGAGGAGAGAGAGAAGGAAGAGAGAGGGGAGAGAGAGGGGAGAGAGAGGGGAGAAAGGGAGGGAGAGGGGAGAGGGAGGGGAGGGAGTGGGGAGAGAGAGGGAAGGGTGTGGGGAGAGAGAGGGGAGGGAGAGGGGAGAGCGAGGGGAGAGAGATGGGAGGGAGAGGGGAGGGAGTGTGGAGAGAGAGAGGGAAGGGAGAGGGGAGAGAGAGGGGGGAAGGAAAGGGGAGAGGGGGAGGGGGAATGAGTGTGGGAGCGAGCAACCTCTAGCTACTGACCGAAACACTGGGCGTTGTTCAGAGTCAGGTTGTGCATGACGCGAGCGCCGAAGAAGGACCACTTAAGCAGGAACTCTTGAGCTCGCTTTTTGAAGATACGTCCATTCTGTTTGCTGGGCTGTCAAAACACAACCATCTGCCATTGACATCGCTCTGTCGAGGCCAGGTGAACAGACAACCACGCTTCCTTCCCTTCACAAAACGCTACGAGCATTACGTGTTGGTAAGTTTGTACTGCAAACGTTTCTTGAGCCTGCGAACGTATGCGATTCAAGTGTTTGAAAAAAAGAGGCAAAAACTATTAAAACACATGTATATCTATGCATTTAGTGCATTAACTTTTGTGACAGTGGCATTTTTATGATGATGCACATCGTGTTCCTGCTGTCTTGATCTTTGCGAAAGGCTTATAAAGCGGTCTTGTCGAGAACTATCTCTGTCATGAATCTGACGCAGGTAGCAGAGACAGGATCGGTATATGAAAAATGCCCATTAAAAATTGGCCTTACATATATGCTCCTAACTACTGTGACTATGATATTTGATAAAAGGTAGTAGTAGTGCACTGTTCAGAAAGGCCATGCCACCAATGAATAGTGTACCACGTTTGGTGACAGTAGCAGGCTTATTTTCCAATTATAATGACATTAAAAATGTTTTTCTAGGTCTTTAAAAGTATATCCTCTACCCTTGGGCCACGTCTATTAGCAGTACTGTATTAAGTAACAGAAAAAATTGCACTGTTAACGTTTTTCACAGACACACACAAAAGAAAGAAGGACGATCAGACAGACGACGTCGGGATAATACACAAACTCATTTTGTTTACACACATGAGAAAAAAATTGTGCTATGATTTTGGAGAGCATATACATGTAATGGGAATAGTGACACACAATAATATCTCTGTTAGTGACGTGTCCCAGTGCTGGCGTAAACGACGCAAAAAAAACCACAACGGTGTGTTTGGTCTGCCATAAAACACAAGAAAACGGCATATACAACTTTCAAATTAATACAAAACAATATACCCAATACACTGAATTACAAGAACTGTCACCATAGTACGAAGGCAGATGCAGCTTTTCTCCACGGTTACACACCCTACTGCACTCGACATCACTTCCTAGAACCAAAACATCACGCACTGACATTCGACAAAGTGAGTCACCCCGCCTGAAAATTAACCCTCTCTCTGCTGTATTTGCCCACTTGAGACAAGCTTTGCAACTGATCGGGCAAGCACAGGCGGGCCAAGACGGCACGCAACGTGGCACTAAGTCTGAGCAGGCTGCACGTAATCCACGCTTGTCTTCGTGCGCTCTGTGCAGCACAAGCGGCAGAGTCCAAAGTTCAACAGGCGTCCGCGGGCGGAACTGCCCCGAGTCTGTCTTCTGCCCTCTGCCACCAGGAATCGTCTGTAGTCCTCTCCAGACACTGGGTCACCCTGGTTCGTCAGGAGAGTGCTTGCATGCCAGCTGTCAGCCAGGAGAAGAGCTACGTTCTCCAGTAGCAGTCAGGCAGGGCAGCCCGTGTACGACTTGGTCACAACTTCTCATAGGGAGCTCGCCTTGAAGTGCTGTGTGTTCCTGGGTTTTAACCACTTTTTAAAAGTGAAGGCAGTCTCTATTTGCTGGATTTTGTCATGTAGAGACTGTCATTCTTTCAGAACATTTTAGGTGAAGTTTAGTTCACTTTAACGCAGAGAAAGTTCTAAAAATGTGTTATGTTATCTCCTGTACATGTATACTTCAGACACCTAAGCGAGAGTATATCAGCCCCTGCACTACACGTACTTGTACCCACCAGTGCACAAACAATCGCAAGAACTCAAACAAGCACTTAAATGCGCACACATGCACGTACGGACGCATGCACAAACACACACGCATGCGCGCGCGCGCATGCACGCACGCACGCACACACGCACACACAAACACACACACAATTATTCGACGAAAGCTTGAAAATTTCTTTTCGTCAATCACTTATCTTCCATGGACTCTTACATTACTCATTCCATCTCACTCACACCGTCGTTCTTAATCCCATCAATATCCTGCCACCTTCACGTGGAGTATCACAGAGCAGATGTCTCAAGCCAAGACGACCTGCATCAGTCTGCCAGCCGTAGGAAGATGGACGACAGTCTACATCAGGTTTCCGTTTCTTGATCTGCCCGCGTTGCAAAGGCGCCGACTGTCAACGGTCATCTGTCATGGATGAGTCTTCACGGGGTGTACCATTGCAGCCCTCCTCCCACAGCCACCTTGTCTGCCGTGACGGCAGCATGGAGAGGCCCATTACATCTCTGTCAAAACCGTGTGTCCTCACAGCGAAAGATTATCACCAGCTATGGAGCCGGGCCCATCAGAAAGCGGTGTCCCTTTCCCCTATCATGCACCATCGCCGCTCCAGTGCAGCATTGGGTCTGTATATGGGACGACCCTGGCCCATCTTCGAGTCCTGGGGGTGAACCAGCATATGGCTTGGCGTTTGATGGCGGATCGGATCTCTGGTTCGGTCCTGAGGAGGCGTCGTCATTGGATCTCATCGCCGGGGCGATGACCAGCGATAACGGCGGCGCCGCAGTTGAAGTGGTCTCGTAGTGACACCACTTCCCGCGCAGTCTGGAGTGCTTGTGACGTGTTGTGCCCTCACCACAGGCGGGCAGTCAATCTACGCAATCTGACATGTGCCTCAGCCTGCCTGCACTGCGCACGGGCGCCTCAGCTGTCTTAGTCTTTGTAGGACTGTCGTGAAAATGTCTTTTCACTACAAACGAAGGAGAGAGAGAGAGAGAGAGAGAGAGAGAGAGAAAGAGAGAGAGAAAGAGAGAGAGAAAGAGAGAGATAGAGAGAGATAGAGAGAGAGAAATAGAGAGAGAGAGAATGAGAGAGACAGAGAGAGAAGGGGCTGGTGGGTCTAAAGGGTGGAGGATAGAGAGAAAGTGAAAATACACAGACACACACAAAGACACGCAGACAGACAGACAAACAGACAGAGAGACAGACAGACAGGCAGACACACAGGCAGACAGACACACAGACAGAGAGTCAGACAGGCAGACAGACAGACAGACAGACAGACAGACAGACAGACAGACAGGCAGACAGACAGACAGACGAGCAGGCAGGCAGACAGACAGACACACAGAGAGAGATAGAGAGAGAAAGAGAGAGGGAGACCAAGAGAGAGGGAGAGTAAAAGAAAAAGAGAAAGAGAGATTGAGAGAGAGAGAGAAAGAGAAAGGGAGACCAAGAGAGAGAGAGGGAGAGAGAGACCAAGAGAGAGAGAGAGACAGAGAGAGAGACAGAGAGAGAGAGACAGAGAGAGAGACAGAGAGAGAGACAGAGAGAGAGAGAGACAGAGAGAGAGAGACAGAGAGAGAAAATATACACAAATACTCGCGTTCACGTGCACACGAACGCATATACCCGTGCCAAGGAGTACTCTATCATAGGAGATGCACCACAGATTTCCAGCCTGTGCTAGCAAAGGCCAGTCTTATCGCTGCTACTACTTGTCTCGCGCCGACTGACCTGCGGATGAATCTTTGCTTAGTTGAAATCAGTATTTTCGATATTAATATGAAGTTTAAAGACCATTAAAACATGATTTTGAAACACGTTTTATTATCATTTGTCACCTATTTTGTTGATTTGATGATTTTGTTCGTTTAAAACGCGCACTCTGTTATGAAGCGCATGTATCAGGAACCGGAAGTAAGCATTATTGTTGATGGCTGCAGTTTTGAATTGAATTGTTTAGATATTGCTTTCTGTGGATTTATGGATACTTAAACGGTGGTTTTTTTCGATGTTTTGATTCTGGGATGTTTGCTACAGATCTTATGTATGTTGTGTGGATAGAAAATGGTGAATAAGTGTGGTATAGTAGAGTGTAACGAGAACTACAACAAGAACAACACGTGCCTTGTGTTCAAACTTCCAACTGATGCAGAGAGACAGACTTGGATTAATGTACTGCCTCCACGTAAATATTTTGTGATCGACCCTGAAAAGTTCTTCATTTGTGAGAGGCACTGGAGCGAAGGCTACGAAGTTCATACGTTTCCTGGAGGTCGCACACGACCTAAGCATCCGCCGAGTGTCTTCCCTCAAATCCCAAAATCGTGCATGCCAACGCCGAAAGCTCAACCAAGATCCACGGATGTTACAAACATTCAAGCAAGGCAACTGGAACATTTGAGGAAAGTGGATGGAATTGAAACCTTCGCAAGTTTTAATCCTGAGAAAACTCTGAGAAAAACATACAAAGACGTGATCATTACAAGATCCGAAAAACATTTTGTGTGTGTCTTCATGAAAGAGGATTTTAGTGAAGCAAATATTTCTGTTATTGTTGAAAACAGACAGACTCTGACTTGCCCTGTAACTCTCAAAGCGTTCAAAAACGGAATCAGAGTGCCTTTTGGAAATTTTCTCCATCCTAACAATGGGTTCAATTCCTACCAGGTAATAAATGTGTGTGTGTGTCTGATGGTACGTGTGAGTATACATACATGTGTGCTACTGTGTATGGTTCAATCAGAGTGTGTGTGTTTTGACAATGTATGTGCTGTTTGAGTGTGTCATTTCATATGGGTTAATCACTTAATGATTTTATGTGCGCACACACGCGCATGTGTGTGTGTTTACATGAATGTGTGTGTGTCATTGCGGAAAGGTCCACAACATGTGTGTTAGTGTGTTGTTCAGTGTGATTGTGATTTTGGTAGTTGGATGTAAAAGTGCTTGTTAATTTTATGATCACTTTAAGGTAGACCTTCCTTGATCCTCCCACAACCTCCCACCCCTACTAACAACTGCTATTTAAGTTGTGAATGACTAGAGACTTTCTTCTGTCTCTCTCCTTGTTTGTGTACTGCATTTGTGTCTACTGCCCCCTCTCACACACACTATCTCACAGTCACACACATTCTCTCTCTCACAGATACACACATAGTATACACACTTTCTCTCTCCCTCTTTCTGTCTGGCTGGCTGTGTGTTCGACTCTCACTCTTCAGTCTCTTGTCCTCTCTCGCTCTCTCATTCCCTCTCTCTGTTGTTGTTTTTAAAAAATAAATATTAAAATTTTTTAATGCAATGCAATTTGCTCGGTGCGGCATTTTTGTTAGGAATTGTTGGGTAAACAGAATCACAACTAGATTTCTAGGCCATGTTTGACTGCTTTCCATGTTATTACTGGGCGTCTCCGTTTGACAGTGCTGCAGGTGTGGCACTGAAAATCTAATTTTAAATTTGAACTTTAAAAAACAAACTTAAAATGTTAGTTTTAGATCCTTTTTACTCATTTAATCTGATTTATGCTAATGAGAATAGTATTTTGTTGAATGTATGTTGGTCATGCAGTCCTTTTAACTTATAAACATGCAAGAAAGTGATCATTCACTTCAGTCAAGTGTTAATAGAGGTTTTAATGCACATCCGGCAATTTTTTTTTCTAATGGGAGGGAAAAAAGCACCAAAATGACTTTCTTTATTAGCAAAATATCCCCCTATAAGTACAAAATCAGAAAACTGCTTGTTTATGTTAACCATGATAGTATACTGTTATCAGTATGGTGGCCTTTGCTAGCACAGGCTGGAAATCTGTGGTGCATCTCCTTCTGATATAGTACTCCTTGACCCGTGCACATTCTCTAGCTTGGGCACATTCACACACATATACAAGTTTCGATTGGAGCTTGTAATGATACCAGTCATGAGAAATGACTAGGAAAAAAGGTACAATAAATGATGTCCGTGATGAAATATCCTCCTACAAACAAGGGAACGGGGGGAAATGCATTCGACGCGTAACGTAGCACAGAAACAGCAACTAACGCTCTAGTCTAGGTACTGCAATTTTGACCTGCAGACATCTACAGCAGTGTGCCTTGCTTGAGAAGAAAGACGCAAATGAGGTGTGTTAAGAATTATTATACCTTGATGACTTTCTGCTCCACCACGGCGTCTAGCCACTCTGTGAACGCTTCCACGGTAGCCTGCTTGCGTAGCAGATCCTTGAACTCTCGCAGAACTGAAGCAGAAAGGCCTGTTGCGTCACCGTGCAGCCAAGGTCCTTGGCCGATCCTAGATGGCATACAGTCCCATCTCCAAACATGCAGTCCCGTCTCCCTTCTCCAAACATGCAGTCTCATCTCCTAACACGCAGTTCCTGTTCCAAACATGCAGTCCCATCTCCAAACATGCAGTCCCATCTCCAAACATGCAGTCCCTTCTCCAAACATGCAGTCCCTTCTTCAAACATTCATTCCCGCCTCCCTTCTCCAAACATGCAGTCCCGTCTCCCTGCTCCAAACATGCAGTCTCATCTCCTAACACGCAGTTCCTGTTCCAAACATGCAGTCCCATCTCCAAACATGCAGTCCCATCTCCAAACATGCAGTCCCTTCTCCAAACATGCAGTCCCTTCTTCAAACATTCATTCCCGTCTCCCTTCTCCAAACATGCAGTCCCTTCTCCAAACATGCAGTCCCATCTCCCTGCTCCAAACATGCAATCCCGTCTCCCTGCTCCAAACATGCAGTCCCATCTTCAAACTTGCAGTCCCATCTCCAAACATGCAGTCCCTTCTCCAAACATGCAGTCCCATCTCCAAACATGCAGTCCAACCTCCAAACATGCAGTCCCTTCTCCAAACATGCAGTCCCGTCTCCAAACATGCAGTCCCTTCTCCAAACATGCAGTCCTTTCTCCAAACATGCAGTCCCATCTCCAAACACGCAGTCTCGTCTCCAAACATGCAGTCCCTTCTCCAAACATGCAGTCCCATCTCCAAACACGCAGTCTCGTCTCCAAACATGCAGTCCCTTCTCCAAACATGCAGTCCCATCTCCAAACATGCAGTCCCTTCTCCAAACATGCAGTCCCATCTCCAAACACGCAGTCTCGTCTCCAAACATGCAGTCCCTTCTCCAAACATGCAGTCCCATCTCCAAACATGCAGTCCCTTCTCCAAACATGCAGTCCCATCTCCAAACACGCAGTCTCGTCTCCAAACATGCAGTCCCTTCTCCAAACATGCAGTCCCGTCTCCCTTCTCCAAACATGCAGTCCCGTCTCCCTTCTCCAAACATGCAGTCCCGTCTCCCTTCTCCAAACATGCAGTTCCGTCTCCAAACACGCAGTCCCGTCTCCCATCTCCAAACATGCAGTCCCTTCTCCAAACATGCAGTCCCGTCTCCAAACATGCAGTCCCTGCTCCAAACATGCAGTCCCTTCTCCAAACATGCAGTCCCTGCTCCAAACATGCAGTCCCGTCTTCAGCATGATCATATTTGCATCCATCTGGCAGTCTCCTGCACCAACTAAACCTCCTTTTATTCACATGACAGGCGTCACGGGACATCTGTCTGGAGTGCTTTCTACCCTGCATGTCCTTCTCTCCCTCCATCATGCTGTACCAACCTGTTTGAAGCCATCGTGACTAGATTTTACAGGCTGCCCTTAGCTTTCCTCTCCTGATGTATATTTCTCTCTCAACAGGCATTTATCTTCCCCGTCCTTCACACGTCTTCTTTCTGACAGAATTTTACCCTCTCACCATTCTGAGGAGTCTTAGAATGGACACCATAAACTGGAAACACTACATGTATTTGACCGTACCACCACGTGTGTGCAGATCCCGTCTCCCGACTATCTAAAATTGACTGGTCTTTCAAGCACACTTGATGAGTGCATCCAAAAATTTCTGTCCGTTTCTGTGTAATCTTCACCTGTCATCTCCCTCTTTTCCCAACCTAGTTACCATGATTTCGCTCGCCCTTTCCCATTTCCTGTCTACTTCGGACTTTGGCTCATCCACTCATCACCCATCGTAACACTTCCGCCCCTATTCCTGTTTCCACTCATTACAGTATAGTCACAGATTATAGGTTACACAAAGATAGCTCATGCCGATCTTTTGCTATATAAAGTTACAAGACGCTCGGAAACGCAGCGCCCCAAGCGGCTAGAACTATGGGGAAGTAATCACAACGCTTAGAGACATGTAAAAGTGCTTGTTTGTCGACGCGTTTCTGATGCGTTCCGATCATGTTTGTGAATACATTTACGGTGTAATGTGTAATAAAATGATTTGCTGCAATAATGGGGGTGTTTTGGCTTTGTTTTTTGTAGCAGGCGTTGTGAAATCGAAATATTTGGTTCATCGAAATGTGAGCCTATAGTCCGTTTCAACATTGCTCTGTCAGTGGAGACAAAGATTATTCGTCTGCTAGCCATCTAAGTAC
Source organism: Theodoxus fluviatilis (assembly GCA_034096865.1). Taxonomy (NCBI): domain Eukaryota; kingdom Metazoa; phylum Mollusca; class Gastropoda; order Cycloneritida; family Neritidae; genus Theodoxus; species Theodoxus fluviatilis. The sequence goes on from JAWQFJ010010534.1 coordinate 34,210, forward strand.
ATACGGTGAGGTTTGTTTACTTATCTTCTGTGGGTTTTGTGGAGAAAGTATACGTTAAAACAGTCTAATATGACTATTTTCGATTAGTTTTTAATCTAATTAATATTTTTGCATGCTTTAACGCGGCCGGATCTTTGGCATAACTCCCCGGGCGTGCGAAGTCAGTAGCGTCTCCACTGACAGAGCAATGTTTAAACGGACTATAGGCTCACGCGCATGCGCAGAACCATCCATTTCGATGAACCAAATATTTCGATTTCACAACGCCTGCTACAAAACACAAAGCCAAAACACCCCCATTATTGCAGCAAATCATTTTATTACACATTACACCGTAAATGTATTCACAAACATGATCGGAACGCATCAGAAACGCGTCGACAAACAAGCACTTTTACATGTCTCTAAGCGTTGTGATTACTTCCCCATAGTTCTAGCCGCTTGGGGCGCAACGTGTCTCGATCCTCACAACAATGAGCTAATGAGCAATCTTTGTGTAACCTATAATCTTTGGTATAGTGCACAGAAGTTGGCATACACTCAGCGTTGAGTTCGATATCCTGGTCGCCATCCTTGCAGGCTGAGCTTAGGGCGTGGGAGCTAATGGAGTTGAGGTCAATGCGGTCAACGTCAGCGATCATCTGATTGACCACCTGGGCGTCATACAGCACGGGCCTCGCCGTCTGCAAGTGAAAGTGAGTGAATGAACGAACAAGCAAGCGAGCGAGCGAATGAATGAATGAAAGAATAAACGAATGAATGAATAAACGAAGGAAAGAATGAGTGGATAAATGATGTGGGTGAAAATGCCAGCGAGTGAATGTGTGAATGCTTTTGTGCTTGTTTGAATGGGTGGTGAGCGAGTGGGTGAGTGGGACTGCATGTGTGGGTGTGTGATGATGAGAACGAGCAAGCGAGCGAAGTGAATAGAGTGAGCGGAGTAGAAGAGCTAGTCAGTGAACGTACTCCGAAATTTAGTGAGCTATGTAGAGTTTTACTTCATTTAGTTCACAGCCTTCATTAATAGGGTATTGACCTCTCTCGACATTTGGATTGGAACTGACACACTCACAAAGTTGTCATAGAAAGACGGTTGCTGATAACTGACGGGACCAGGCCAATGGAGTACCTGAGCCAGATGCAGGAAGGAGGTCTGCCGTTTGAGAGCCATCCCGAACCGCCGCGCAACCGGAAGTTTGGCATTAGAGAGCGCTTCCGGAAGGTTTTCCAGGGAGGAAACCACCCACGTCTCCCATCGCTTGGCGAAGTTCCGGATGTCACACAGCAGCCTGGAAAAACAAAGAGACGGTGTCAACTTTTGGTGATGACGTTCTAGTGAAGGAATGAGAAACACTGTGAACTCAAGAATGACATTTTCCAGGTAATGATTTGACAGCTTAACCTTTATTTAGGTCAACTTGTTACAATATTATTGCTGACTTATTTCACAACACTAAAGGAGTGCCTTTGCAAAGCCTTAAGAGTTTTGTGCAAATGTTGCTCAGGGTAAATAATGAATTCGTGCTTTTCGTGAAGTAGAGCATCCCTTCCGTTCATCTTTATCGCTCAAGGCCAATATTAATCTGACAAACTCCTTCGTCTTCAACATATTATATTGGGAAAAGTTTATGTAAACTTATTTTGTCGCAGACAGGATAAATTATGCAACTTATTTTGAAAAAATTCAGAAAGACTGTGCTGACATTAACATTTTAAAAACAGGAGTAACTTCGAAAAAACAAAAAAACTTGTTAAATGTAGCAAAATGTTGCAGCATTTTACGCTCCAAGTGCGCCTTTTTAGCAACTCTGTTGATGCAGAGGCTTTTACTTTCAGTATTCAACACATTTCTGCAACTCAAAAGCTGTAAATAAACTCACGTCTCCGGCATTTCTTGCATTGTGGCGGGAATCAAAACATCCGTCAGCACCTGCAAAACGCAGCAGTTTCAATCTGAATCACACCATACACAATAAGATTCAGGAAGTACAACATCACCGACAGAAAAACAGCGTGTGAAAAGACATGTTACTCATTCAAGTAAAACAAAATTGAGCATCTCTATCTTATATATTTCTTGTGAAAGTATTCAATGAGAAATAAACGGTTTGCCTACTTCGAACATGTGCCACCTTTGCGTGTAGTGCTGTATTGTTAAAAAAAAAACCGACAAAATACACGCGCCACATTCATTAGTTCTAACTGGAGGCAAACCCGAACAAGAAACAGCAAAATGACGAAGACGGGTAGCTTGGACAGAATACATGCGGTGTAAACTCGACCCGTCATCGGAGGGAAAAACATTCTTCAGGGGTAGCTTATGTCCATAAAGATAATTGTAGGAAACATTTTGTGTGTGCTTAAGTTAAAGTTTGTGTTATCATCTAACGAAATAATATGCGTAACATTGGCCTGTAAAGTCTAACAGTGTGAATAGAAGGTGCTGATAAGGTGAAGGTAGAGGCGATGCAGAGACGAAGATGACCAAGGTGGAGATGTTTACCTTACCTTGTACAATATGGAATCACAGACTGTGATGATATCGATAATAACGCAGTCATCCACGAGTGGCAGGAGATGGTCTGGAAGACCTTGCCAGAAGTGTAGCAGGAAGTTCTGAACCTGAAAAATAACGAAAACAATTAAAATTCTGCACGTGTGCAAATTTGCTTTCTCCTATGTTGTCATCAGCACAAGCAATATCAAAGACAACGGCTCAGACTGGCCGACAATGCTTGCTATTTCAATTTGATGGTAGATATTGTCAGATCGGGATTACGAGCATCATTCAGATTATCGAGGTAGAAACCCTGTTTTCTTTTGTAGAAGCTACTGTTCCTGTTTTTACCTGAGTGGATATAATACAGGTATGGCACCTTGATTAACCTTTCTGTTCGAATGCCTGTTTAACGTAATTTGCAGCAACATGAAAAATATTTCAACTCTCCTTGTATCCTGTTCATTTTCACGAGTCTTATTTTCTTGTAAGAATGTTGGAACGAAACAATTCGCTTTCGGATGAACCGAGATGAAACAAGAACACAGAATGTTATGATTTACATTATGTCGTTCAGACGATTCATTACATGCTTGTCAGGTCGTAGAGTGTGGGATTGTATCGTATCGTATTGCGTGTTATGGTATTGTGTTGTGTAGCATCGCAACGCATCGTTTCGTCCGTGTGTAAATGGTATTTCACAACTTCACTGCGATGCTTAGTGATTTTGATGAACTGTTCGATTGGTAAAAAGTTGCAGAGACATTCCTATACGTACTTTATAATATTCTTATTGCAGTATCATGATAAAGTTTGCAATCATTATTTTGTGTGTGTATGTGTGTGCGTGCGTGTGTGCGTGTATGTGCGCGCGAGTGTGTGTGTGTGTGCGTGCGTGCGTATGTGTTTGTGTGTGTGTATGTGCGTGCGTGCGTGCGTGCGTATGCGTATGTGTGTGTTTTTGGGTGCAGTTTCTTAGTAAGGAAATTAATGGTGAATTTAGAGAGTCTTTGTTATGCTACCGCCAACCCCTCAAAACAATTCACAACAACACTCTGGACCAAGTGAGCGCTGCAAGTCACGACATAATGTTCCCTCCTTCTTTTCTGTTACGGCAGTGAATACATGTATAACAATGTAAAAGGCTGATGTGTTCTCGATGCTCATTGACTATAAGAATCTACTTCTGTTTATCTGGGCAAGTGTTTTCAAAAGCATGCAAAGTTGGATTACATGGTCTTTCAAATGGAAACATCAGTGATAAGTGTATGCTAGAATTAAATGCTCTTCGTCCAAATGTTTCAATATTTCTCTGAAACACTCCTGCATAGCTGTAACGAATTCCTACATTACTCACACATTTTACTCTTGCATCTTTGACATCTCCCCCAGTCATTTATCAACACCCTACTTCCTTTTATCCAACAACTTGTCTGAACAACTTCCTTAGAACTACATCTGAACCATATATCATGCTGGCGTTTTCATCCGCGTTTTCCAGACCCTTCGTCATCCAAATTTATCAACATGCGCATTTCCTATTTCGTCCAGCTCCGTTGCACCGCCCACATTATTTTATCTTTTCTCGCCTTCACTCTCTACCCAAAAAAGACGCTCTCAGTTGAGAGTCTATGTAAAGAGCGCATCAAAGAGATGCCCATAACTTTTTTCCCGCCACCGGCCGCTTTGACCGCAGCGTGAGGGTGACAGGAGCTCTTTCAGGGGAGATAAATGCCGAAGTGAGAAAGGCGGGAAAGAGGGGCGGGACCGAAGTTGGCGGCCATTTTGCCTCTTCAATCAGCCCGTGCCCGCCAGGGGTCGCTCCTCTGAAGGGGAGATAACGCTGCCTTGCCGAGGCGGGCTGCGATCAATATGGCGACATGTGTTTGTTTGCAGGGAGCTGCCAGGGCTGGGCCGCCCAATAATTACCTCCGTGGGGGTAAGTCCCATGGCGGAAAGAGCTAGGACGAGGGGGGTGGGGATGGTGGAAGGATGTCTTGGTGAGGGGTGGGGCTTACACACTAGGATGGGATAAATTGGTGTGTGGTGGATACATTAGGGTGGGGCAGAAATTTAAGGGTGGAGGACACGGGTGGGGAGTCTTGCAATGGAAGTAAGTTTTCTAAGTTGAAGTAAACAATCCAAGCGAAGTATTGGTGCGGTGGGGAAGGGGTCGAGTGAAGCTGAAATGTAGTGAGGTATGGCGGGTGGGTGATGTGGGTCAGAATCTAGCGAAGGGGATGGGGTGGAAGGACGATGACGGGGGGGCAAAAGGATGGGGGATAGGAGAGGAGCGAAGAGGTGGGTGTGATACTAGAGGGAACACGAGGAGACGGATTAGGGCGTGGTGAGGTAAACTTGGTTAAAAAGAAGAAGACAAGATTGTGTCTGGATGGTGAAGGGGTGAGACTGGGGCAGAAGGAATAAAGTGTGGAGAGAAGATCGAGCAAGGACTAGGTCGAGATGAGATGATGTTGGGGGCTTAAAAAATAGTAAGCGAAATGTGGTCTGGTTTGGAGAGAGAGAGAGAGAGAGAGAGAGAGAGAGAGAGAGAGAGAGAGAGAGAGAGAGAGAGAGAGAGAAGAGGATGGGTAGGACAGAAATGAGATCTGAGGCATAGTCTGCCCTGACTAGAAAGACAACAGCACCAAGCCTCACAACGTGCATGCCTTGCTGCAGCCCAGTCCAACCCAGCTACTGAACCCGCCAGACGTGCGCGCTTGGAAGGTCGTTGGCAACGTCTTGGCAAGTGGTATAGGTCCCATGTAAGTTCCTGCAGAGCAACCCGTCCATTGTCAGGTGCTCGAGTGTGCCAAGGGACAATATCTGCTTGTGTTAGTCTTCACAGGTTATGGCGGATCTTTCACACTGTTTGACTTCGCTCGATCTCGACTGACAGCAGAGCACACACACGGAGAGCGACGCTGGATGTACTGCCTGTGCAAAACCTCGTATTATCTCAATTCCTTTGACGTCAAACCTTTTGTAAGCGCTTCGGTCAATTAAAAAAGTAGACGTATTATAGCTCTCTCTCTCTCTCTCTCTCTCTCTCTCTCTCTCTCTCTCTCTCTCTCTCTCTCTCTCTCTCTCTCTCTCTCTCTCTCTCTCTGTGTGTGTGTGTGTGTGTGTGTGTGTGTTTGTGTGTGTATGTGTGTGTGTTTGCGTTTTTTCTCCCGTAGCAGTCTCGCTTCAACATAGAGCATGCAACAATTAAAATACACGAACATGTTGTGGAAACTGATTTGAGACTTTTTCAAAAGATGTATTTCCTCTATCCGTTTGTGCATTTCAAGAATCGTGAGAAGATCTGGCCAATTCGAAACTCTTAGCTAGCTTTTATGTTGTTATTGACAATAAGTCCATCAGAAAGGTCACGGACAGGATGCAAAGTCATCCTTTTTTAAGCCTAGGAGACTGGAGGGATGTAAGTAAACAAAACAGGCATGAAACCAAAGCGTACCCTTTTTAGTTCATATTCATCTCTTCGTTATCATTCAGGACACTGAGGTTTGATATTTTCTGAGTGCCGCTAACGTTTCGTCAATACATAGCCACCACGGCGTCAGAACAGCCTCTCCACCAGGCAGCGTATTTAGTTTAACAAACAGAGCCGAAGCTCTGCGTGGAACAGACAGGAAAAAAATTGTGGAACCACAGGTGGGGACTGAACCCGCGACCATTTCGGCAGCTTGGTTTTAACAGAGTGCGACAGAAGACGCCTGCTGCCTGATGTACCCATCTCCAAATGGGACATGGGTTATACATGTACATGACATCTGACTCATTCAGATAGCTTCGCCCACAACTATCGAATGTCCATGATATTGCAAGTCTATATGCAAATGCTTCTTTCCGTAACTGATTCCTAATATATATAAAAATTAACGTGCGAAAATTCTGAAAATTGTGGTTCAGGTCACTATGAGTCAAATTTACTACCAAGGGCCACAACAATTGGAGAGAACCGATCAGCTGGTACGAATTAGTCTCACTGTACTTAGGCACCATTGGCTGGACGCCCCACCAATGACCATGAAGTAGATGCGCACGGACAGGAAGTAGGCCAAGGGAGATAATAAATCAGGGAGAGGGATTTTCGCGGATGGAGGCAGCTAGACGTCCACTCCCGGTGTACAAATGCCCTTCGAGTCGGCAAAACTTTGAGTAAGCCATTCTGATCCGCAGAATTCACGCAGGGAAAACTCGATGGTGAAATCAAGTCAATGAAACCCCTAGATATGAGCGCATAAATCGAGCTGTAGTCCCTCGGACTCTTGAAGACCTGACAGAAATCTTGCGGGTTGCCGAGGGTTCCTGCGAGAGAAAACTTCCAGCGTGACTCAGTCGCCAACACTCACGTGCGGCGAGGCAGCCCCGGTCCCCGGGAGAGCTATGAATCACCAAACAGTCTTCTCAAGCATTCGGATCTCAAGTCGTGTACATCAATTGAAACTCCTCAAGTCTCTAATCCATCTTGCGGGACTTGGCTAGCTTGAGAGAGGAGAGAGACAGCTCCGCAAGAGAGGGAAGTCGTCTTGAAGACGGGAAGAACGAGGAAGTAGAACCGAAAAGCAACTGTTGAAGAGAATGCAATGGTAGGGGGAGAGTTTGTAGGAATGAGCGAGGTAAAGGCAAGATAGATCAGAGGGAGAGAAACGCAACAGAAAGGGATAAAATGACAGTGGAAATAGACGCACGAAGATTTACTTGAATTGCTTACCAACACCCCCCCCCCCCAAACACACATAACTTTGTAGACAGCAAAAACAAGGAAACGAGGACGATGACAGCAACAACGACATGAACGACGACGACGACGACGACGACAAACGAGCTGGGGCTTCGTGATGGGTTATTGAGGTCTGGTAAGGGTTACAATGACAGTATATTCTAGACAATCTATTTCAAAAGCATTTCCTGATTCTGCAGGATGATTCACAAAGTCTAGGAGAAGACCGAGGGGATGCGAGCAATATATGATGAAGCTATCACTAGATTACAAAAACAAATGGGTGTACTTTCTTTAAAATATATTTTTCTTTCATTAGTTCAATAATCTATTCTTTAATCCGTCAATCGTTTGAATAATCTCAGCAGTATGCATTAATACGTTAACATTTATTAGTGATCTTGTCCGTTTTATTGGAATCCAGCGTTCCACATGTTAGCGAAGAATATATAAAATAGGTTTAAAACGGGTTGACACAAGGTGGATTGGGGTGGGTCGAAGGTGGGGCAGTGTGGTGTATGGGTGTCTCTGTGAGGCTATTGAGACCAGGGGTTAGGGGAATGGGGCGCGAAGCAGGGGAGAGGGAATACAGAAAGGAGAACTGGGTGGGTGGGTTTATGCGTAGAGGAAGGGGGAAGGGGGGTAGGGGTAGAGGAAGGGGGAAGGGGGGTAAGGGTAGAGGAAGGGTTAGAGGAAGATTTACATGGGCGAACCTCTTCTACTAAATCTCTCGGCCGCCATGGGATTATCCATGGCTTAGCGACTTCTGTAGTGTCAACAAAACCATCGACCGCCCTGTCTCTTGGAGGCAGGGGTGGTACTGGGAATATGTCAGTGTGGGGGTGGGTCGATCGTGAGAGGACTGGAGGGGTGGGGTGGGGGTGGGGGTGGGGGAGGGGAGCGGGGGTGGGGGGGGGGGTGATGGGAGGCAGTGGAGTGTTGTAGAGACCATGAAGAAAGGGTAGAAGAGAAAGTTGCAAGTGGCTAGGTCGGGATTGGGGGTGGGAGTGGGGGTCGGGGTGGGGGTGGGGTGGGGGTGGGGGGTGGCGGTATCGAATGAGATGGAGATGGGGGTTGGAATGGCGGAAGGGTAAAGTTAGATGGCGTTGAGGGTAAGGAGAAAAGAAAGTCCATCATGAAAAATAATTGAAGTAATTGGAAAACATATTCACTTATACTAAGCATTATTTACTTTGTCACAATAATGCGTTTATGATGTACCAAAATGTGTCCGTGAGAATTTATATTTCATTATCTCATCTATGGTTAAAGAAAGATAGCAGACAAAAACAATTTGACATTTGTATATTTCTGTCAGTAATATTTATGTTAACACACACTTCACGAATTTACATGGCACATTATTCATTTTTATGGGATTTCTTAAAAGTCCTCACGCGCAATTTTGTATTTTAAAGCCTGGCCCTGAAGACGAGAAAAATGGACTCGCACCGCGAGTTTTGTAACGATTCTTCAGCATCTTGCCTAAAACTATTGAGTACATTATGTTGATGCTTAATAACGCTTTCGATACCATTACCGCCAAAGGCATCTCTCTCTCTCTCTCTCTCTTAATTATCAATGTTTTCATTTCTTTATGAGCAAGGACAATTTGTAAGAAAGGCAGAAATGCCTAAAATTTCATCCTTGATAAATAAAGAATCAATCAATCAATCAATCAATCAATCTCTCTCTCTCTCTCTCTCTCTCTCTCTCTCTCTCTCTCTCTCTCTCTCTCTCTCTCTCTCTCTCTCTCTCTCTCTCTCTCTCTCTCTCACACACACACACACACGAACACTTACAAACGCGCGCATACGCGTACACACACACACACACACACACACACACACACACACACACACACACACTACACACGCACCCCCACACTCAAAAAGATGCACACTTCTTCAAGCACAGATATCAACTTAACTTGTGATTAATCTTTACCTCTCATGCACCCATGTCCTACAGAATGTACATGCACACATGCACAAGCATGCGCGCACATACACACGCACAAACAGACACACGCATACACACGCGTGCGCACACACACACACACGCACACACAAAAACACACACACATACATGCACGCGCACACAGACACGCACACACACACACACACACACACACACACAAGCACACACCGTCACGCACAACACCGATACCTACCTCCTCAAAGTTGGCGTTGATTGCGGTGTCGAGAATGCATTGGCAGTGAGTTCTGTACATCTTGATGAAGATCTCCACCTGTGGAGAAAAAAAGCAAAGGGGATGAAGGAGAGGGGATGGCTACGGGGAGGAAGCTGTCATGGCTGCGATAGCAAGAAGACAAACCTCCATTCCATGCGGAGCTATGGATTCTTGGAACGTTCGGATCTAAGCGGCGATAACTGCATTTGAGCGGCACGCCGAAATGGCGCGATGAATGTTCCGATGCAGTGTCGCGTCAAGATATTCATAAAATGAGGTCTTCAGACTTTTTGGAAACGAAAGAGATTTGTTGATGAAAAAGCGATAAAATGACAAAGCATCGAATTTGGACACTTTTAGGCGTGAGCTCATTGGATAATTGCCCTGGTACATGCACATAAGTACGCGTTTGAAGGAGAAGAATTCCTGTGCAAATTCATGCACGTATAAGGTATCAGAGAAGCGTAACTGGAAATTTCTATAGTAAACCGAAAGAAAGGGAATAAAAAGAACACGAAATAATCATAGACCACATGCATTGTTGTGGCTGGTAGACGAAAATGAGCAAATGTGTTTTTATCCAGGTGTGCAAATGTTGAACAGGTGTCATGGAGAGCTTTAAGTAAAATTTTACACTGGTATTTCGGAAACAATAGTCATTGAGTCGGTGGCGAAAAACGCCTGGATACTGTTTTCACCAGCTGATATAGTTGGCGCGTGACAATTGCATAGTTTCCCATGTGTCTCCCCCCACCCCCCCACCCCCCACCCCTCTCCTCCCGGAACCCAATAAACGATGACAACGCATTCGCCTATGACAGTTCCGTTTGGCCCCATTTACAATTTCGTAATGGGTTGTGCTCGGCACGATTCTTGCAGCAACAGTTGGCTGTCCTGGGCCGACTCTTCCTCAGTACTCAGGCCCTTTCAGACGGCAGTGAGCGCTAGTTATCTCCCTTGTTGAGCGTTCGGCTCTACAGTCCGCGCCTGCGTGTCTTGCCTTGTCGGTCCCAAAGGTGGAGGAAGAATGCGCGGGTAAAGTCCCCTTGACAAGTGTAATCACGCTGTCGCCGCCGCAATTAAAATGATGATGAATTGCACCGGGTATGCGAGATTCGTCATCGGCAAAGAAGCGACCGGAATGAGTAGATTGATAATACCAGAAAAGCAATATATATATAAGTTGTCAAGTACCTCTAGTGCTCCCTTCAAAAGTGCAGAAATAACCAAGAAGAATATGATAATTTTATAGTCTTTGGAGACCAAGTATATGGTATTTTACACACTGTAAAGAGTTGAAGTTGCGGCTTCCTTGATTCCACATCTCTTTTCATTTGTCAGTCCTCGTAGAGATGCATAGTTTGATTCGATGAGATTTGTCGACGCAAGCTGAAGCAGTGAGCATTATTTTGCAGAATTTGATGACGATGTATACCTCTGAGAATCCACTGCATTAAACTCCTATTCAGTCTGTGTACACAGCAATGCCTCAAGGAAAACAGGCAAGAAAGTTCACTTGGGGGTGTCAGGAACGCTTTCACTGATTAATGTTTATGTGTTAATTACAAAAGGGGCTCCAGTCATTAGACCTTGAGATTTTGTTCATGTTGTGTAATATAGGAGATACCTTTCAGCCTACTATAACGCAGTTGAAAAAAAAATTACATCTCGAAGGTTTAAGCGAAAACGACGATGCACCCATTTGTGGTTTACTTTTTTTTAATGTAGCAGAGAGACAAGCGCGCGCAGGCAGGCATGCACACACACTCGCACGCATGCATTCACGTGTATACTTTTTTATCTTTGCAATTTCATCCTCGCGTAAAAAGAATCACGGCTTTGTTCAAAACATGATTTGAATTTGAAACGTTGGTATTGAAGAAGTTTCTTACATCAGTGATAACCTACGAGCACATTTTTCAAAAGAATAATTTCCCTGACACTAACTATTCCGACAAGGACATTTAAACTTGTAACTTGAGAGGGAAGTAATTTAGAAAAGGAAAGGTCAAGAGTGTTTGGGGTTTTATATAAAAATAAGAACTTGTTTCAAACGATCCGCCGATTACATTATTTATACACACACACACACACACACACACACACACACACATATATATATATATATATATATATATATATAAAGTATAGGGACGAGCTTTGCAGTGAGTTCTAAAGGAAGCGAATACTATGCAACGCTTCTAAAGCATCTGTTTAGGACGGTTTGCTTATTTCGATATCCCCTGGACGTTTGGCGCTCGTGTCGTGCATTGTTCTGTCTAGGAATGATAGATTAATTATGTCGTCCTCCTTCTGAATGTAAGAAGATGTACCGGAAGACAAAGAATGAACAGCTGACACCATTACTTCAAATAATGAATGTCTATTCCAACTTCAAACAAAGACGAAAAGGGAACAAATATCACACCTGTTGTTTTTTTAGGCTGACAAAGTCTGGTAAAAAATAGGAAACACCCGAAGCTACTTCCATACAACATATAGGTGTCAACGATGTTACCACGCACACTTTTCCAACTTAATTTGTCTCATTTTCCTCTTTGTTTTGACGGCGCAGATTCCTCAAAGAAAATTGAAGCGGTGACGGTAATCCTCGAGAGAGAATGGCGAAAGTGGGATTTAGGGGAGGGGTGAAGGAGCAGGGAGTGGAGGGTGAGGGAGGGGTTAGTGAGGGTGAGAGGGGTCACTCCGACGCCTGCCGGCACGGGGTCTCTGCCCCACAACACGGGCTTTCCCATCGACCACCGCGGCCAACATGGCGCCCAACATGGCAGCAGAGACGCGCGAGTTTGCGTGCCGAGACACCGTGGCCCGCGCACGCGCGCGCATCGCCGTGGAGTTCAAAGCGAGCGTTAATCCGTGACGTATCAACACCTACCCCACCCTTGCCTTTCCTCTTACTTTCCGTGTGGTGGTTTCCCACCCCCTCCCCATCCACCTACTCCCTCCACTCCCCTTAACTCACCCTTTTTACCACGATCTTCTCCCTCCATCTTTCAAGGCTTCATCTCCACCACCACCACTCTCCTGGCAAACTTGCCACCTAGCCTATCTTAATCAAAAGAATGAACTACACCATCGTGTCGTGTCCACTGTCAAAACCCTAGACACAAACGAATGGGAAATTATGAAACAGAAATCGAGTCTTCTTTAGTCAACGATTTAATAACATCGTTATTCTATAAAGCCTTGAATTTGGGCTCTGACTTCAGACGCCAAGTTGCTCTTGGCATAAAGTTATCACCGATTCTAGTGGATGTTTTAACTCGTTCATTTTGCATAGCACTGCTTTTCACTTGCGTCACAGATTTAACTACGAGGCATCTATTTGTGTGTAACAATTCCGTGGAGTAATTAACGGTCTCGATTCCATGGCATTGCATGCAATCTCTTGAAGGATAAATACGATTCGACACGCACGAGCTCACAGCTGACAGAATTTTCGTGGTCTGTTGGAGGGCCAAAACGGTTTTATTCCAACTGCACGACCCGTCTGTTTTCTTTCAAGTAATGTACTTCCACAAATAATGACATTTCTGTGACAATTTTAGAAGCAGCATATTGCTACTCGTATAGGGAGTTCTTCTTGTGACATCCTGTCTTTCAAACACACTGTACAACTGCTCTTATTTTTGCAGGTTCGCTCATCTTCTGACAATTAGCTGAACTATGTTGACCATCCTTTGTTTTTTCACTACATGCCTTGTGGACTTTCCTTCTCAATTAAATAAGTTCATATCTTAAGTCTGAACGAGTTTTATGGCTGTGAGCTATTGAGTTTTTGATTTTTTTTTCTATCTTGCCAAGAGACATTGCCATGCAGTCGTTTTGCTCACGCGATCGTCAGTTCACTTTTGCTGAGTAGCCACTCTCACATTCCATCTCCTCAAGGGCGCCCTCAACAACCGGCTGTAACTAGTAAACTAGTGTCAGCCTTTTGCAATACGCATCAGCACACGATAGATGTGTGTGTCTTCAATTGCACGATATTTAGCCTTCTCATTTCAGTTAATTTATGTGTGTGTCTTCAATTGCACGATATTTAGCCTTCTCATTTCAGTTAATGTACCGTCTTGATATGTCCCACAGTATGAATTTGTTGACAACTGTTTTCACGCTGAACATGATGATAGCATTAACCCTTTCTCTGAGTACATATAGAATCAGAGGACCACCTCGACAGACTGTCTCGCAAATTCATAAACAAACAAGGCAAGTTGTTCCCGGAAGGCAGCATACCCAGATGATCCACACGCATGACCTTGAACAGAGAAGACTGTGCGCGCGCGCGCGCGCGTGTGGGTGCGGTTGCGTGTGCGTGTGTATGTGTGTATGTGTGTGTGTGCGTGTGTATGTGTGTGTGCGTGTTTGTGTGTGTGTGTGTGTGTGTGCGTGTGTGTGCGGTTGCGTGTGTGTGTGTGTGTATGTATGTATGTGTGTGTGTGTGTGTGTGTGTGTGTGTGTGTGTGTGTGTGTGTGTGCGTGCGCGTAAGTGTGTGGTCTTTGGCTGCAGTTTGTCGAAAACCATTCAATCGACGCGTGACTACGGCAACCGAAATTGAGTTTCCGAAAGTATATTCTCAGAGAGCACTGCACGGAAATATTCTGAATCAGTTGTTGCCAAAAATGAGAACAAAAATATAATGTGTTACCAATGTAGTGAACCAGGTGAAGTTCAATCAGTAGGTGCTTCATTTGGAACACACCAAACTTTCATTTATGTCACATGCTGTGTAGCATCAGAAGTCACGGATGGCCTAAAGCAAAGTTAAGATAGAAATTGATATCTAAAACCCGCCATCTTTTTTGGTTTATTTACCACTGCAAGTAAACCGATTTATTTTGCCGATTTAGTCATCTTTCCTTGTCTGGTTCTCATATGTGAAATGTCTCAAAGAAACCCGTTTCTAAAACGGATTTGCCTTGCAAACTTACATATGAAATTCCAATTACTTTCTCCCCGCACCTCTCTCTGGCTCAGGAACTCGAAGTTAAATAGTTCCTCGGTCAGATGGCGAGAGGCGCCATGACAATTCTACGCAGACAGCAGCGCCACCCAGTGGACTATTTGCCGAAGGTGACAAAGGGCGGCAACTGCTCCGAGTTGGAGAAACCCCCGTCTGTGGGGGCCCATTTATAAAGCCGCCCGACAACACCTTATCTGCCAGCGCCCATGAAGAAGTAACCTCCAAACCTTTCCCTTCCCCACCCTGCTCCCGCTCCCACCTTCCTGAGCAGGCCGATAAGAAATGTCCCTTCGTTTCTCTGTGTCCTATTCGGCTCTGTGTGTACATCTGTCCATCCCATACGTCCATGTTGTTTCCTTCAGTCATCGCCAATTTGGCTACACACCTGCTGATATGTTAATGATAGCCGCTTGCATATGATCATTCGGCAAAGTTACACCCATTTTCGTTAACATCTACGTCTTTCTTAACCATGCCAAAATGTGCTTGATTCTCTTCCCTCCTCATGTTCTTACCTTTTCAGTGGCAATGGTTTTAATGAGGACTTCAATGGGAATAGTGATAAAATCAGCAGCGTATTCCATTTGGCTTTCGGTCTCCACCCCCGAAGCGGGCGATAACGCCGTGCGGCGTGGGGCGTGCGATCTCAACTGAGCGCACATACGGGTACTTTCGCCGCCATTGTTTTCTTATCAATATCCGCAAATGTTCAGTCGCAACCTTTCCGGTTCCTCCAGAATCCAATTTATTTGGGCGCCAATAACAGCGGCGCCAGATGTTTGTCGATTTAGCCTGAAATATCCTGGACGCCAGGAGCAAGGTTTCAAACTAATTACCGGACTTGATCGATCTTTGGTCGATGAAAAGGGAAGGAGAGAGGCACGCAAACTCTGTCTTGAAGCTGCGCCCTCCCTAGGGAGTTGGAATGATGGTGAAATAGCTTGATGACCGGGCGTGCGTTCAGGCTTCAGCACCGCTAGCTCTGCGAAGACACCGCCTAGTTGACGCACAACTACACAAGGCCTTAAGCGGCTCAACTGCGAAACATGAACGACGATGCAGGTGAAATGAAGTTCTGCGCAGGCCTTCGAAGAGAGACTTGAACGCGGCCCAGGAGTGAGACTGCGCACTCACATGCACGGGCGAAAAGTTGCGACACAATATCAAACATCTTTGTTTTTCAGTTTGTAGTCCTGGTTCAACTTCAAGAACTGTATAAACGACTGATCGACAGTCAAATTTTTCATTTAAACGAACTGTGAGCCTAGAGTCATCAAAACAGTATGTAACGACACACTTGAAAAATCAAGAAATGTTTTGTGGAGACAAATGACAAAGAACCGTACAAATTCACGAACGCCCATGCACATGCATGACAAAGACGGGCAGATAGACACACATACACACACAAACACACACACACACATACACACAGACACACTCATGCACACACACACACTTACACACACAAACACAAACACACACACACACAAACAAACACACAAACAAAAACACACACACACTCACACAAACACACACACACACACACACATACGCACACACACACAC
The DNA here is from genome assembly GCA_034096865.1 of Theodoxus fluviatilis. Taxonomy (NCBI): domain Eukaryota; kingdom Metazoa; phylum Mollusca; class Gastropoda; order Cycloneritida; family Neritidae; genus Theodoxus; species Theodoxus fluviatilis. The sequence continues at coordinate 50,184 of JAWQFJ010010534.1, forward strand.
ACAGCTGAGGGAGTTACCCTATCTCTGGCGATGTCTGGAGACAGGATGAGGTAATGGGCGTTCGGGAAATCTGGCAGGAGTGTTCCTGTCTTGGAGCTCAGCGAGTATTTTCGTGTGAACCCGCCCTGTCACAGAAATACACACAGTGCAGCATCAAGCAACATAGTTTAAAGGCTCTACATGTACAGTTCGGTGTGTTGATACGAGTTGTCTTCGAATGAATTTCTCTTACCCGCATACGCACTTGCAAAGAAAGACACAGACTATCACGTCCAGTGTGTCACACGTGTCACGGTTTTCGTGTGTTTCCATGAGTCTTTGTGCGCTTTTCGCGAAATAATGTAATCCTTCTGTCCACTACAAAATACTTCAAATATCGATAGCAGAATCTCTCACACACACGCACACCAGAGAGAGAGAGAGAGAGAGAGAGAGAGAGAGAGAGAGAGACAGAGACAGAGAGAGAGGGAGAGAGACAGAGACAGAGACAGAGAGAGAGAGACAGAGAGAGAGAGAGTGAGAGACAGAGACAGAGAGAGAGACAGAGAGAGAGAGAGAGAGAGAGAGAGAGACAGAGAGAGGTTATTTGCCACAAAGTGCCAGAAATAAAATGACTTTTTAAATTCCTGTAAACTGATACAAGTGAGCTTGATTTGAACTGACCAGACCCACACACATTGTTGTATGTGAAAACTACTGTCAGCAATCGATTTACTTCTGTAAGTACACGAGGATTAGTGCAATACGCAAAACATCGTCCGTGGATGTTGATTATGTGAACCTTTCAAATGACTGATGAGCCTTAAACGCACGTGTCAACAAGGAAAAAGCCGATTGCGCGTATTCTGGAGAGAAAAAAACACAGTTCAGGGGTAGACTTTGCATAAAACGTGCTCTCCAACGCACACTATATGCTGATTTACAACGACATGTGTCGTGCGTATCACAGGGCGTCGTTCTAGAATTAGCAGCTCACTCAATGAAATACTGCAGTTTTAACACACACTGACAACTTAAAGAAAATCACTGTCCACCATAAAATCCTTACTTTTCAAACTCATCCTCATCGCCGTTAGCATTTATTTTCCTCCAACCGCACCCTCCATCTCCCATCCGCTTCACATCCCTCCCCCCCCCCCCCCCCCCCCCCCCCCCCCACGCCCACCCCATCCCCTTCTCTCCTTCCCTCTTTCCCTTTCCCTGATGTGGCGGGCTGCCTTCGTCGTTAGGGACGCTGGTATGCGCTAGGGATGCTGGCCGATCTCTAGAGCCCGGATCACGGCCAGCTTTTTAGAAGTTTGGGAGGTGGGTTTGGCCAAGTCCGGCGACCAATCTCCATGTGCCTGTTTGTTGGACCCGGGATTCTCGCTCGCTCTCACCCACGGCATAGACACAGCAAGATGGAAAAGTGCGGGTGGAAGGGAGTAGGTGAAAGGGGGAGGGGGGGGGGGCGTTAGGGGTTGGGAGGTGGGATGGTGGGTATAGAGAGGCGTTGGAAGGGGAGGAAGAGGAGGAGGGGGAGTGGGGTGGGGGGGTGGGGGGTTAGAAAGGTTGGAGGAAAGAGCCAAAACCATCAGATGCAACTCCACCCTAGCACGGCCCATCCTGTGGAGTTTGCGGACAGTCACTGAGTACACTAGACCACGGAGTGAGTAGCGAAAGTGGGGACTGTAAGCCTTTTCCTATTGATATGATGACAAACTCCGTGTTCGTTGACATCTGGGTGTAAATGCCGACGATGGCCTGTTGGTTGGGTTTTGATCCCTGTGTTGCCGTAGGTTTTATCGGAGTTTTCGAGACCTCAAGCCGGCAATGACAAACCCTGGGAAATGTGAGCTCTTTGGGACATAGTCTGTGGAAGTGCTAAGTGAGGGAGCCAATCGTAAACCACTGTTATTGTAGGAAACAGTAACACTGTTTGCTTCAGGGATAAGGTTAGCATTCATCGACACAAACAATCCTCTATTACAAAGAAAGTTTTAAGATTCCACACATTTTTTGCAGGATAGTAGAGTAATATGACTGTCATTTGTACATTACAAACACCACCACCCAAAATTTACCACCGCCTAGAGAGAAAGAGATAGATATACAGAAGATAGATAGATAGATAGATAGATAGATAGATAGATAGATAGATAGATAGATAGATAGATAGATAGATAGATAGATAGATAGATAGATAGATAGATAGATAGATAGATAGATAGATAGATAGATAGATAGATAGATAGATAGATAGATAGATAGATAGATAGTATAGATAGATAGATAGATAGATAGATAGATAGATAGATAGATAGATAGATATAGATAG
>JAWQFJ010010534.1:57500-87500 GCA_034096865.1 Theodoxus fluviatilis
CAGACAGACACTGGGTACAGACAGACACTGGTTAGAGAGAGACACTGACCACAGACAGACACTGTGCACATACACTGGGTACAGACAGAAACTGGGTACAGACAGACACTGGGTAGAGACAGACACTGAGTACAGACAGACACTGCACATACACTGGGTACAGACAGACACTGGAAACAGAGAGACACTGGGTACATACAGATACTGAGTACAAACAGACAGTGAGTACACAGAGACACTGGGTACATACAGACACTGGGTACAGACAGACACTGGATACAGACACTGGGTACAGACACTGCGTACAGACAGACACTGAGTACAGACAGACTCTGGGTACAGACAGACACTGGGTACAGAGAGACACTCGGTACAGACAGACACTCGGTACAGACACTGAGTACAGACACAGGGTACAGACATACACTGGGTACAGACAGACACTGGGTACAGACAGACACTGAGTACAGACATACACTGAGTACAGACAGACACTGGGTACATACAGACACAGGGTACAGACAGACACTGGGTACAGACATACACTGAGTACAGACAGACACTGGATACAGACAGACACAGGGTACAGACAGACACTGGGTACAGACAGACTCTGGGTACAGACAGACACTGGGTACAGACAGACACTGGGTACAGACAGACACAGGGTACAGACAGACACAGGGAACAGACAGACACAGGGTACAGACAGACACTGGATACAGACAGACACTGGGTACAGGCAGACACTGGATACAGACAGACACTGGGTACAGGCAGACACTGAGTACAGACATACACTGGGTACAGACAGACACTGGGTACAGAGAGACACTGGGTACAGACAGGCACAGGGTACCGACAGACACTGGGTACAGACAGACACAGGATACAGACAGACACTGGGTACAGACAGACACTGGATGCAGACACTGGGTACAGACACTGGGTACAGACAGACACTGAGTACAGACAGACACTGGGTACAGACAGACACTGGGTACAGACACTGCGTACAGACAGACACTGAGTACAGACAGACACTGGGTACAGACATACACTGGGTACAGACAGACACTGGGTACAGACAGACACTGGATACAGACAGACACTGGGTACAGACACTGGGTACAGACAGACACTGGGTAAAGACACTGGGTACATACAGACACTGGGTACAGAAAGACACTGGATACAGACAGACACTGGATGCAGAGAGACACTGGGTACATACAGGCATTGAGTACAGACAGACACTGGCTACAGGCAGGCACTGAGTACAGACAGACACTGGGTAAAGACACTGGGTACAGAGAGATATTCGGTACAGACAGACACTGGGTACAGGCAGACACTGAGTACAGACAGACACTGTGCACATACACTGGGTACAGGCAGACACTGGGTACATACAGACACTGGGTACAGACAGACGGTGAGTACAGACAGACACTGGGTACAGACAGACACTGGGTAAAGACAGACACTGGGTACAGACAGACACTGGGTACAGACAGACAGTGAGTACAGACAGACACTGGGTACAGACAGACACTGAGTAAAGACAGACACTGGGTACAGACAGACACTGGGTAAAGACAGACACTGGGTACAGACAGACACTGGGTACAGACAGACACTGGGTACATACAGACACTGGGTACAGACAGGCACTGGGTACAGACAGACACTGGGTACAGCCACTGGGTACAGACAGAAACTGGGTACAGACAGGCACCGGGTACAGACAGGCACTGGGTAAAGACATACACTGGGTACAGACACTGGGTACAGACACTGGGTACAGACACTGGGTACAGACAGACACTGGGTACAGACAGACACTGGGTACAGACAGACACTGTGCACATACACTGGGTACAGACAGACAGTGAGTACAGAGAGACACTGGGTACATACAGACACTGGGTACAGACAGACAGTGAGTACAGACAGACACTGGGTACAGACAGACACTGTGCACAGACAGACACTGGGTACAGACACTGGGTACATACAGACACTGGGTACAGACAGACAGTGAGTACAGACAGACACTGGGTACAGACAGACACTGTGCACAGACAGACACTGGGTACATACAGACACTGGGTACAGACAGACACTGGGTACAGACAGACACTGGGTACAGACAGACACTGAGTACAGACACTGGGTACAGACAGGCACTGTGCACATACACTGGGTACAGACAGACAGTGAGTACAGAGAGACATTGGGTACATACAGACACTGGGTACAGACAGACAGTGAGTACAGACAGACACTGGGTACAGACACTGGGTACAGACAGACAGTGAGTACAGACAGACACTGGATACAGACAGACACTGGGTACAGACAAACACAGAGTACAGACAGACACTGGGTACAGACAGACACTGGATACAGACAGACACTGGGTACAGACAGACACTGAGTACAGACAGACACTGAGTACAGACAGACACTGGGTACAGACAGACACTGGGTACAGACATACACTGAGTACAGACATACACTGGGTACAGACAGACACTGGGTGCATACAGACACTGGGTACAGACATACACTGAGTACAGACATACACTGGGTACAGACAGACACTGAGTACAGACAGACCCTGGGTACAGACAGACACTAGGTACAGACATTCACTGGGTACAGACAGACAGACGACCATGAGGCGCCAGCAATAGGGAAAGGCAACACAGGAGCTCTGCCCAGTAAGCCATGAGATTCCCCACAGCTCTGTGGTTGGACGGGTGGATGTCGGATAGGGGTGGGGGCATTTGATCAGGGTGGAGGTGCAAGACCGACGTATATGTTATACCAGGGTGGAGTGAGTAGGTCTGGAGCGCAAGGACAGACAATGCGATAGGAATGGGAGGTGAGAGAAAGAGGATGATGTGGCCAAATACCAAGATTTGGCGCAAAGGTTGAAACAGTGCAGTTTATATGAGAGAAAGGGAAGCGACAGATTTGGGAGAGAGAGAGAGAGAGAGAGAGAGAGAGAGAGAGAGAGAGTGAGAGAGAGAGTGAGAGAGAGAGAGAAAGAGTGAGTGTGAGAGAGAGGGGGGGGGGAGAGAGGGGGGGAGAGAGGGGGGAGAGGGGAGGGAGAGAGAGAGAGGGGGGGGAGAGGGAAGGGAGAGAGAGAGAGAAAGGGAAGAGGGAAGGGAGACAGACAGACAGACAGACAGACAGACAGACAGACAGACAGACAGACAGACAGACAGACAGACAGACAGACAGACAGACAGACAGACAGACAGACAGACAGACAGACAGACAGACAGACAGACAGACAGACAGAAACAAGACAGGCAGAGATAGAGAGGGATGGAGGTAGGTAGGTAGGTAGGTAGGTAGGCAGGCAGGCAGGCAGGCAGGCAGGCAGGCAGGGAGGGAGGGAGAGAGGGAGGGAGGGAAAAGGGGAAGAACAGAGAGAGAGAGAGAGAGAGAGAGAGAGAGAGAGAGAGAGAGAGAGAGAGGGGAGCGGGAATGGGGACATGAAAGACGTGGGGTAGAGACTACAGGTCTCCTCACTCCACCCTCACTGGAAGGCCAATCCCTGCTGGGGCCAGGTGTACACAGATCACTTGAGTGCAGGTGTGCAGCGAGAAGACGGCAGAGGTGCAGGCTGTGTCCTATCTACAGCACCGTACTCATGTTGGAGCGCCTCATGCACGCAGGGCTTTTCAATATCAGTGTCACCCACTTACTCGCCAATCCAAGTTCAACAGTCTATGTATGATGAATTCAGCAAGCGTCTTTTTCAATATAGCCATTTCAAGGGGGAATGAGGTTGGGAGGTGGATGTAAGTCTACATGATTTGTATCGCAGTCACGACAACATTGTCAGTCTTTTCAAGTGAAAGACATCCTGCTGTTAACTACTTAACCGATAAAGATATTGCTTTGTAAAATGATGTATAATGAAACTGTGACCATCAGAAGAAAAATAATGAACATTAGAAGACGATGTGAAATTCTTAAAAGTTCTAGAATACGAGATCTACGTCACGTGTCAAATTCCATAGAAAAATGTCTTGGGTTGCGGATAAGAACATATCCACTACGTCCCCCTACGCAAACAGTATAAGGCGAATAATTAGCGAACGTGTGTCTTCAAGCATGTCCATTCCTACCAGTTTAATCTATTTTGTAGTCAATGGTCTTACATAGCCAACAAAGGTTGACAGGCCATAAAGTCTAATTTATTCATTCATTCTTTCATCAATTTATCATAGAGACAATATACACCTACTACAGAAGCAGAGTCATGTGATCGACTGTATTCATGAATATTGGTTCCTTTGTCATAGACAAAAGCAGACGTGGGGAAAAACTCCCTCTGAAACAAAACACTACTTTCTTCATTGTCTGTGGACGGGTACATGTCCAGGCACAACTACATTGTTCGAGGGTTTCACTCAGGTCTAGAGCGATCACGCTCGATCGTGAATCAACAGTGCGTTTTCAATTGAACATCGTTCCTGGTGCATGACAAGTCACGTAGCAAGTTCTAACTACCCTGAACTCTTTAGGTCCAAGCGAAAGCACGGCAGTGAAGGAGGGAATGGTGGTGAGGAGAGGCTTGAGACAAAGCATGGACAAAGTAAGTAGCAAATTCTCTCGAGTGCCATTAGATACCCTGCAGAACGGCAGGATCAATCTTGGAGGAAGCAGAAACCTTCGAGGACGGCGGCGCTGGCGCCATGGTAAGCCGGGGCTAGACCGCAAGTCTATTAGCGCAGTAATGGCTCCCTGTTTACGAGCGGCGTTCCTCAGTCAAGAAAATCACCGTCACAGATTTACAAGGGACAAGTGAGTGGCGCTGAGCTCACTAAGGTCACGTGATCTGCAGCGACGTCTACACCGACGGTGGAAGTGTGATGGTCGCACCACCACCTCTGCCCCCGTCGACAAGTTATGAGCCCTTGCACAGTGTGTCAAGCAGGAGAGGTACATTATATAATGTAGCGAAAGGATCACTCAGACGTCGTTTAGTGAAAATGATGAGAGTACTCGAAGCGGGAATTACCGTTGCCGGAGTATCTTGAGAGGGCTGAACGTGTGGGGGTCAACAGAGCGCAGAATATAACATTGGAAAGTCTCGAAAGATTATGCTGATGTCTGTGAGATTGTAAGGAGTATTCTGGCATATAATTATAGTCGGTGTATTGAGCTTTTGAAATGAAAATGTTAGTCTCATCTTAAGTTCAGTTTCAGTGTTAGTTTCTCTCTCTGTCTCTGTCTGTCTCTGTCTCTCTCTCTGTCTCTCTCTCTCTGTCTCTCTCTCTCTCTCTCTCTCTCTCTCTTTCTCTCTCTCTCTCTCTCTCTCTCTCTGTGTGTGTGCGTGCGTGCGCGCGCGTGTGTGTGTGTGCGTGCGTGCGCGCGCGTGTGTGTGTGTGCGTGGTGCGTGCGTGCGTGTGTGTGATTGCTTGCATGCATGAGTGCGTGCGTGCGTGCATGTGTGCGTGCGCGTGTGTATGTGTATGAGTAAGTGCGCGCTTGAGAGTGAATAAGTGTGTGTGTGTGTGTGTGTGCGTGCGTGCGTGCGTGCGTGCGTGCGTGCGTGTGTGTGTATGAAAATGTGTGTGTGTTTGTGTATGTATGTGTGCGCCTGTAACTGTCTGTCTTGTCACTCTATAAATACCTTTACATATCTATGTGCGCAGTAGCCAGTCAACAAACTCGAAAAATTTAATGTGATCCACAACTCCTTTTAAACATAAAAACTAGGTTTTATCGAATAAGACATAGCGATTTCTTGCACTGAATAAGGATTACGTCTTTTTGGAAATGGAAATCGCCCGTTTTGCTTAAGATAAACCATTATGAAACTAAAGACAAATTCAACAACTCTTTTCCAAATGACCATGACGCGAACAACATTAAACCATGACCACGACGAAGACTTCATAAATAGTGAAAATCGTATTCGAAAAGTGCTTTTGATAACTTTGGATCCTTCTCTTATCATTGATTATGAACCTGAGCCGAGGACATCCTGCTTGCGAAGTGAAACCGAATGCCCCGAAGCTCTTACGCACCGCTAACTCCACACTGGAGCGGCCCACACCACAGCACACACGGATACGAAAATGGTGTGGTGCAATTTGTCCCGGTCTTCCTCTGACTCAGCCTGCCCTCCCGCTTCAACATCCTGATGTCTTCCTTGAGGTTCTCTGACAGACTCTCCCTCGCTTCCTCGCATCTGTCTGGGACTTCCACGTCTCTTTTTCTTCAGTGTCCGCTCTTCATCCTTATTTACGTCGGCCTTCAAAGTCTCCCCCGTTCTTCTGAGGACGACGCGGCTTTCCCTCAGCAAGACGCTGGAGAAGAAGCATTTCCTGGGCGGAAGTTCCTGCGGAGGACTCCGGGTCCAGGCAATTTGTAAGGCCAGGGCCAGGAAGGCGACAGGCACTACAGAACGGGTCTTCCTGGCTCCAACAGCAGGGGGCATCTGGGGGCAGCATCCATCAAGGTCGGTCCTGGTTCTTCAAGGCAGAGCAAACAGCAATCCTAGCGATGGGACTGCAGGCACCCCTGCGCCCAAGATGTTACAAGGCAGACCGTCGTTTACTGTCGACAGCTGGTTGAGGGGAACTACAGAAGATGTATTTGGGTGACTGTGCCTCTCAATTTTTTTATCACCCTCCCATTAAAGGGTCTCAGATACTGAAAAAACCTGGATAAACAATGAACTGACTAGGTGGAAAATGTTGAGATGCCCGGAGAGACAGCTGACGCTTAAAAGAATACAAGCTATTTGCGTTTGGCAGAAAGGCTTGGTTCTCGGGTCAATAAAAGACCACATGAAATGGACACCCCCAAAAAATCCCACGAAATACTTCATTCACATTTATGAATATTTTTAAAATACCTCACATAATTAGATATGTTCACGGAAACGATTTGATTTCTAATGTCTGAGGCGATTCATGCATATCTCAAAGTGACCATTGTGGCTGTGAAAGGATGTTGAAACACTCACACCACTGTAGTACCATACTACCAAGGACACATCGCTAGCTATAATGTCCCTTCGAGATGGGAACAAATAACGCCATGATATTTCGATATATATAGCGACAGCTCTTTGGGTTGGGGGACAAGAGAGAAACCAACTGGGTAGCTGTGCGGAGGGTGAGGAGGGGCAGGTCAGAGCAGGGGTGTGAGAAGGTGGGGGGTAAGGACACACAGCAGGGGCGGTGGGGCCCGCTGTTGAGCACGTCTAGCTACCTGAGCCTCAAGTTTGAGATCTACCTCCCCAGAGCCGCAGATAAAGTCTTTGATCGATTGTTTTAATTTATTCCTTGGGCTCGGGCCCCGACAAACCTTCCGCCACGTCTTTCGCGGCTGTGCGTTGGAGGCTTTAGCTTGGGTCATCTCTGGAAGCCCTGGCCGAGATATGCGTCTTTGTAGCGGGGCTGGGGAAGTCAGTTTGGGTCTGCTTTGAAGGGACTGGCGATAGATAAAACGTGGACTAGGGATGAGACGTCTCCGAGGGGTATGGGGAGGGGATTTGGGGGATGGGGTGGTGGTGGTGGTGGAGGGGTGGGGTGGAGGTGGAGGTGGAGGGGTGGAGGTGGAGGGCAAATGATGGGGGCGTGTCTAGTGGTCCCACCGGCCATTGGTCAGCGAAGGTGCAGTCTGGACATCAATAAATCTCTCTACAATTCCGCCCCCGCAGGCTACCCTGGTCCAACGCTCAAACGACTCCGCCCAGAGTTCATTGCGGGCCGACTCAGCAAACGCACACATTCAACAACAAACTGATCATATGATTTATGCAGGCAGCTCCATAACTGAAGCGTGATTGTAAAACAGTGTCTTCGGCGAATATGTCGCGTGAATGAGAGGTAACGAGATCAAAGCGGACGCTATGATCGTCGAATAGGAATGGATTTATGAGTTTTGTGCTGTTCATGCGATGGTGAACGCAGGGCCTGGCGGAAAACAGTGTCTTCCGAGATCCACACCGAGGGCGTCTCGAACCTTCTCCAAAGGTACTTGAGCGGCCGCCGTGCTTTTGGAGGGTTTTGTGTGGAACCTCCTCGTAACCCGGTGCTGATAACGCTGAGACCCGGAGATCGTGGAAGCAAAGACTGAGGAGTAACACTGCAGTGTTTCGAAAAGAGATGTATTAAGCGCGGATCTCCCGGTAGCTTAACATGTCAGGGCATAGATTTCTAGCGTCGCTTGGAAATGAGCACTGGATGGTCATCTGTACGCTGAGGGAATGGCATAACGAACCGCTTTCGTGACTCAGCAGAAGCCATGCAGGCTTACTCGACAGTTGCAGGGAACTTAGGAAATAAGTGGTGGTAGGGCGAGACTGTCTCAAGTATATATCTATATTTTCAACTTTTACGAAAGAATTCGACGATTTTGGCTCTTACGATAGCATGTTAAATTCCCACCGCATCGCAAGAAAACCGATGATACTTACACTAAGCACCTGTCCTTTCCATCAAACTTTATATAAAATGATTAGCAACGCAAACGCTCTGTGCAAATTACAATTCTCTGCTAATTTTCAAACGGAACTCTGTTTCTGTTTCATCTCAAGGGCGGACAACTCTGACGCCACTTCTCAAGCTCCACATCCGGAACAAAAATGCCGTCGGGGCGTTGTCTGGGCAACGGAAGGCTGGAGCAAGGTTTCCTCTTTAGATAAAACAAGGACGGCCACGTTTTGTGGCAAAATGAGGAGACAGGCTGACGACGGCTGTGCAAACACACGTATCAAAGCGGTCGACAGAGAGAGCTCACCGCTCCTCGCTTTGACAGAGGCGTGGGTCTTGGCGTGAGTGGTGTCGTCACTGTGCAAACCCATGGCCGTTGACGCAACCGCCAAGAATGTCTAGGTTTGGAAGGTGTGTGTTGGCGTCTTGAAATGGTGTTTTAATCTCACGCATTGTGAAAGCCGACCCAAACACGACTGATGCAAATACGCTCATTCATGCCCGTAGACAGCGGCGTGATATTGCAGTTGGGTAAACCTGGAAACGTGCATGATGAATCCGGCAGCTAGAGTGACTGCAAGTTGTGCCAGAGCGAGAGCAATGAGTAGAGGATGGCGATACTCAGGAAAACGCCAAGACGCCCAAACATTCAAGTATGCAAATCTTATGCGGATTCAACAAACACAAAGGTGCAAGAACGCTCAGGCGGGCAGACAGTCGAGAAAGCAGGCAGGCAGGCAGACTGACAGGCAGGTAGACAGGATTACAGACAAACAGGCATGGAGGCTGACAGGACAATCACACTCACTAGTTTGTAAGAACAGAACACATATACGAGAATGACGACACACATGGGCACACAGATAAGTGTGAGCCATATATTCCAAGTGAGGCATGGCAGTAGCTCTGGAAGGGATAGTCTCGCAGACTATCACTGTGGACGCGAGAAGGGCACAGCCATGGCACACAGAACATTTGTGTTTTGGGTCATATAAAGGATATCCTCGGCGATGAACAAAACGGGCAAAAACAAGTAAAGACCTGGCAACGAAACAGGTTTCGAGAGTCATGTGAACGCAGGTTTCTTCAGTCATGTGAACGCAGGTGTCGTCACGTACAACAGGCACGCTCACACACGTGCTCCATTGCACGCTCGCACGGACAGGCAACACTTGAAAATGCAGGCACCCTCTGCCACCGCTTCCTCTAAATCCACAGGTAAACCCTAAAGATGCTCAAGTACGTCTGGAGAGTATAGATAAAGCAGTGTTTGTGCATTGTGACTTATCATCCGAGTGCGAGTCTCACACTGCTTCACACACGATCCCCTGCCTATTGGGGCACTTGATCATTTTCAACATTGACACCTGACGACAACCAGAAACAGACACACAACACACGCAGCCAAATATCATCGCCATCTCAATTCTCTGGCAAGTATTCCAAGCTGGATCAAGGCTGCATTAAAGGTCTTTACACTACACTGTGCTTTAACCGCCTTACAGGTACCTGTTTTACTCCTGGGTGGGGGAAAAGCAATGCGAGTTGTGTGGTTTGCTCGGGGATGCAACTCCAGAAATGTGCAGATTCAAACCCTGCCAGTCGACTATTATATGAAGGTGCACCTTTGCGCAAACATGCACTTACATAACACGAAAAAACCTCAAATCAAAGCCTCCGTGTTCACATAAACACGCACACATACAACACACCTATATGGGCACAGACACACGCCCACGAGAACACACGTGCCCATTCACAAGCACACCCAACACAAGAATAAATGCGCGGGGGCACACAGACGCGCATGAACTACATACATGTATACACACGCGCGCGCACACGGCCGCACACACACACACACACACACACACACACATGCACGCACGCACGCACGCGCCTATGCATACACACGACTGACTCAGCCACTACATTTATCGACAACGTCTGGGACAAACACCGTCTGTGACACGCAAGTAAGAGCCGGCCCAAGCAAAGCAAAGCGAAGCAAAGCACAGCAAAGCAAAGGAGGGCAGGGGAGCGTCCCTGCAGTTTGTCCCATACAAGGGACCCCAGCCTCCCTGATGATGAAACAGAAAGGGAATGCGGGCCAGTCATCTCGACACACACAGACAGCGTGGCGCGGTGACAGAAAGGACGGTCTGGGTTGTCTTCCAGGACTGTCCGGTAAAGAGAGAACCACAAAACTCGGCCCCGATAGTTTTCCAAACTCCATCATCAGTACGGGTGTCGCCACAGGGCCAGCTGGTCCAAACCCGATGAGACATACGACTGGTATGTACAGGGGATCCGAACAAGTAGGGTTTGAGGCTGGATGAGTGCATGAGCCCACCCCCCACCCCCCAAAAAAGAAGATGCATACACCGTGGGAACTAGGTTGAGACGGATGTAAACCTCACAAAAAAAAGAATTTATCCACACTTCATTGTCCATGAAAATAAGAATAGCCTAATGATATCTATATATCTCTCTACAGCTGCTAAATTTGCTTTGTCCCCAACTGAGTAAGAGAATTACTCAGTGCTCAATGCAATAGCTTTGAGTCAGAATTGTCCATAAGCATGCAAAAGATTTGCACTGTCTACAAGAATGATCCAAAGTTGTCACTCATCAAAGGCAGCATTACCATGCAGTCGGGTGTTACTCTTGCCAAATTTCGTGGCAAGGTTATTTAACTTAAAGCTCTGAAGCGCTAATGTCAGTGTCCTTTGTTTTGTTTCTGTAAAGAAAATCAGAGTGGATGCCCGTGGCGTGGTAAAGCTGTTGATATATCATTTTTCATCTCGATGTCGGCTGAAGATACGGAAATCTTACAGGATACTTTTGTTTCTCTACAACGGCTGTGGGATTATTCTAATTTGTGCCACAATCATGAGGCTATGGTCTAGACTCCGTGCTGACTCAGCAGTCTACTAAGGACGAAAGAAAGTTTGCAAATGCTGCAGTATGACAACATTCTTACCTCGTTTTTGAGCCTGCAGCCAGAAAACCTGTAAACAAAAATGCATGAGTTTAGTTTTAATGGTTTTTTTTTTAAGTTATCGTGATAGCAGTAAATATCTTGTGTAATCACATCACAGAGTTAGAGAAGAGCACGAAAAAAAACTATGCGTCAGCATGCAGTTATCACGATATTTTTAAACATCTGATGCTGTCTGTTAGTATTAGTAATGCTATTCATTTGGATGTTAAGTACGTAAAAACTCTTTAACACCTTTCAAAGTTAAATAGTGAGGCGTGTGCGAGCGAGCGCGCGCGCGAGAGAGAGAAAGAGAGAGAGAGAGAGAGAGAGAGAGAGAGAGAGAGAGAGAGAGAGAGAGAGAGAGAGAGAACGAACGATTTGAGAGAGAGAGAGAACGAACGATTTGAGAGAGAGAGAGAGAGAAAGAGAGAGAGAGAGAGAGAGAGAGAGAGAGAGAGAGAGAGAGGGAGAGAGAGAGAAATAGTTTTACTCCTTTCGACAGGATAACTCTAATAACAAAGTGAAAGAACGCTTTTAAATGATCATTCCTTTCACGTACTTTGTCAAAATTACTACTGTTCACAGACTGAAGCACGAAAAGAGAATGAACACATTTTGCCTTTTTCTCTTGTACTTCAGCAATGCCTCATCACATCTTTTATTCCACCACATATAAATGTTCATCTCCAATATTGTATCACACTTACAACACATCAGATAACATGGCCATGTTGCATGGGGTCTCAACTGCGGAATATCATCCTGTTTGTCTGAGGGGGGCGTTGCTTGCGCTAATATCTTGCTAGATCTCGCGAGGCATAGGCCGATGGCAACATATGACTACCTTTAAATCTGCTTTCCTCATGTTGACCCATGTTGATACTGACCTATTCCTGGCAAGTTCTTGCAAGATACTAGCATAAGCAACGCGTCCCATCTGGCAAGCAGCAGCATGATATCCCGCAGTCGAGAACCTGGACGCCATCTGGAGGACCTCATGGTCAACGTCATCAGCGCGGCTTCTCTTCTCCCGTCAACCCCTCGCCTGGTCCAGGCGTCGATTTTTCTAAAATACTGGCTCCAGTAAATTTAGGGACAAATACAAGACGTCAGGGAAGGTTTTGTGGAGTTGTGGCGGGCTGGCGTGATGGACGGCCGCCAGGCCACGATAAGCTACACCTCCTCTTGCCACCATGGCCGCCGTCCTGACGGGGACGGCTGATGTAATGCGCTGTAAAGACGTAGAGCTGCCCTCGCCTCCTCCCCGACCCTTCTCCACTCGACAGTTTGCAAACTCATAACTCCCGCCTTTCCAAGACCGCTTCCTGCCCTTGCAAAACTTATTGGAGGGAAGGGATCGCGGTTGGATTGTCCCCCGTCCCTCTTGTCGAATTGAAATAGGTGGGCGACAAGCTGGCGGTACAAGTGACTGAATCTCCGTGTGGCGACAGCTGCGCTACGCATGTGTTGAATTGCTCGTCTGATAGGGAAGTCACTGTGACAGATGTGATGTTTTGTTTGAAAGGTGTCTGTCGTTTTAATGGGAAGACGGATCGTTTTAATAATGGGAGCACTTTGCAGCATACGATCTGCTCTGTTAGATTTTAAAAAAATATATTGCAACAAAAAGCTTGTAGCCTATTTGTTTTACCTACATGTAGTAAAATGTGAAAAGATATAATTATTGCAGTGAAATAAAAATCTCAAATTAAATGTTGATAAACCGTTGATGGTCTTTCCTTCATTTTCAAAATTCAAAATAGAGCCGACACACTAAGTCTCCCTCAGGCATGGATATCAAAATAGTATCGCAAAGCATCGTTTTCCAGACACCATAGCACTAATCGACTATTTCATGTGGTTTCAAGGTATTCTGTATTAATGTATCTGTTAATTTCCATTTCAGTTAAAATAAGTCAGCTGGCTCAAAAGGTACAGAGCATCATTCAACTTGTGCTCACGGTGGTGTTTTCAGTCACGGGGTCCGATTTAGGGTCAAACAACATGGCACCCTAAAATGCAATCTCGAACCATCAGGCGGTTCACACGAAAGAGCATCTTCCGCTTTTACGACGCACAACTGGCAGACTCTCACCCATCCCTGATGGGGAGTAGTGTCAGTCAGACAGTGGTGTAAATTGTGCGGGACAGCCTTTCCCGCTACGGAGAGCGTGAAAGATCGATGGGGTCGTAACTCATCTCGAGTCAGCGAGACAAACAGTGTCGCGGCCATGTTTGTCTTTGCTCCCTATATCTTCCGACGTCAATGCAGGGTGAGTAATCCGCACCCGAACAAAAGCTGAACCACTGCAGAAGTTTCATTACCGCATTTTGTGCAATTATCTCAGGAAACATCGGTGCCAGAACAAAGGCCGTCAAACTTGAAGAGATCTCGCCCGTTTCCGTTTTACGGTTTTGCAGGAGCACTACACGGCATCGAGTTTAGTGTCGTTCGGTGCGGTTCACGCTGAATTTCCCACGACATAATCAGTCATGACGAAAGGTCAGCGTCAGAGACCAAAACGATACCCTTTTCCATGGAATCTTCCGCTCCTTTCAAAGCAAAAATGTTTGCAGAGAAAAGGATTTAAAAAGCGGCAAAGCCAAAGAAGAAGATAACACAAACATAAACATGTTGACGACTGTGGAGCCACGTATTTGCGACAGCGAGAAACTTTACTAATAGACACGAATTGTTATTTTGCATTTTGATTATAAATTTAATCAGTGTACGTACCGTGTGAGTCCTTTGCCAGAGTAGACCGAGTGGTAGTACTGACTTGTTTCTCGAATGCCAATTCCATAGTAGTGGTATCTAAAAGAAATGTCATTACCAGAGATTTACGAAGTGTTCGTACACGCAAGACTATAACATGTTTATGAAATACGTGAAGATTGACAACCAAACCTGGTTAGGTAGATCCCATACAATTGCAAAAGAAACTGCAGTTCTAAATGGATTGCACTGGCGATAAGAGTCATGGAATACCGTTTCACAACAAGGTAGAGAAGGTACATAACAAAATCGTTTACATCAATTTCAGTATAATGCTTTCGTTGTCGTCATTCTTAAACCTGAACAAACGTGTCGAAAACTTTATGATTTTGTTCAGTGTCAAAAGTAATTCTCCATTTCTGTTTGAGAACATGTTTATCGTGCCCACAGGACATGCGAACAAGTGGTGAAGCAAAACTTACTTTGAATGTCCTCTGGTTCCTAATCGTCTCGTCGTCAGATGAGGAAACTTTTGCCTGATCGTCTGGAGGGAAAATAAAAATATTCAAATAACAAATGTCTCTAGCATGTACACATTTTCTTACGAACAAAGGAATGTGACCGGATGAAAATTATTTCTTGTACTAGAGATGACCTTTCATTATTCTACGTAACGAAACAGGATGGGATACGATGAGTGGTGCAAAATCAAATTCTGAATGAGTACAATGTGAAGTTATTGAAATGCATGACTTGAAAATCAACTTCATTTCGATCTTTGTTAATTCAAACCGTTAAAATACAATATGTGGACAAAGGAAAAAGCTAACCAACACATTTTGTGCCGCTTGTGAATCCTGAAGCAGTTATCTAGTGAATGTTTCTTATTTTTGGCATACGTTTCTATCTAAATGTACACAAGTTTAGCAGAGGCTAAGAGTCAAAACAGACACTCGGAAAACAATCGCGTCATAGCTTCCTTCTCGTTGTCTGAACTCTGAACTCTGAACTCTCCGAGCTCATGAAGAAACTTCCGGCGTGAACTGCTGGACTCAAGTGGGCTCGCATCTTCGGTAATTGGGTTTTGATGGAACCAGTTTACTCCGTGAAGAGCAAACAGGACAATTCAGAGATTATCGGCGGGTTTTATGTCGTAAAGCCGAGGAGGCTGTGCAGCGAACAACGCAGGCATGCGGACATAACAGACTCTGGGCTCAGGTCGTTGGTCGCGGGTTCCTTACAGGGACGCAATATAGGGACGACAAACTGCATCTAGCCAGGTCTTAAAGGGAACGTAACCTCTAATACTCCATGGAAACGGAAGAAAAATTACTCCAACATGCAGATGCACAGACAGCAATCTCTTTAGAAAGTGGTTTTTGCAGTCAGTACTTTTGCAGAACTTTTCCAGTGGAGGAGTTTCGCAGATGGGATGAATGGCCTTTAATTCAGTATATGCAACACTTTCTCTGCAACAATAACGGCTTGCACAATGTTGTTCGTCCGTCGAGTCGACGAGGACCACTCTAGTCATCTGAGGGTTTCTGGGACTGGCTCTGTCTGTGCGTGCGCAGATGGCTGATGAGGCTGATCCTGGTACGGAGGGTTCTGGGACAAAATGGACACGGGACGAGTGGGACATCTCCAGGAGGGTTGATAGAACGGGCCTTTCGGGCTTGTCGCTTCTTTTCTGCGGCGATGATCCTGTCAGCTTCACATGTTTTAGCGCCTTTGTAGATGGAGGAACACCAGGTGGCTCTATTCATTGCGGAGTGTTCCCACGTGTCTGGGTTGATGGCAAACACTTTCAGTGAGGCTTTCAGAGTGTCTTTGAACCGTTTCTTCTGCCCACCGTGGGGCCACCGGCCATGTTGCAGCTCGCCGTAGAGGAGTCGCTTGGGCAGCCTCTCATCTGGCATACGTGCTACGGGCCCTGCCCAGCGAAGCTGGGACTGCATCAGAATGTTGAAGATGCTGGGGAGTCCTGCTCTGGCCAGTACTTCTATATCTGGGACTCTGTCCTGCCACTTTATGCCGATGATTTTTCTGAGGCTCGATGTGTGGAAATGATTCCGCTTCTTGGCATGATGTTGATACACTGTCCGTGTCTCGCATGCATAGAGCAGCGTAGGGAGCACCACTGCCCTGTTTACCTTCAGCTTGGTCTGGGTGGTGATGCCTCTCCTGTTCCACACATTTGCGTATAGTCTGCCGAAGATGGAGCTTGCTCTGGCAGTTCTGACGTTCACTTCGTCGTCGATGGTGACATTCTGAGATAGTGTGCTGCCTAGATACGTGAAGCGTTTCACTGTGTTGAGTCTGTGGCCGTTGACAGTGATGTTGGGCTCAACATGAGGCTTTCCAGGCGCAGGCTGATGGAGGACTTCAGTCTTCTTTGTGCTGATCGTAAGACCAAAGTTTGTGCATGCGCTGGAGAACATGTCAACGCTGCGTTGCATATCAGCTTCTGAGACAGCGTTGAGGGCACAGTCATCAGCAAACGGAAGTCTCTGATGATGTTTGTCATGACCTTGGTTTTTGCTTGAAGCCTCCGAAGGTTGAATAGTTTGCCATCTGTTCGGTATCTCAGGTCGATGCCAACATCTCCGTCTCTGAAGGCGTCAGTGAGCATGGCCGAAAACATGAGGCTGAACAGTGTCGGCACCAGGACGCAGCATTGCTTGACCCCGTTTATGACTGGGAAGGGGTCAGATAACTCTCCACTGTCCTGGATTCTGGCCTGCATGCCCTCGTGAAACTGCTGTACCAAGGCGATGAATTTACTTGGGCAACCGTACTTGGCCATGATCTTCCACAGACCCTCTCTGCTGACTGTGTCAAAGGCCTTGGTCAGGTCGACATAGGTGGAGAATAGGTCAGAGTTCTGCTCTTGACACTTCTCTTGTAGCTGTCTGGCAGCAAACACCATGTCAATGGTCCCTCGCTCTTTTCTGAACCCACACTGGCTCTCAGGTAGGAGTCCTTGGTCAAGGTGGGCTGTGAGGCGATTAAGCAGGATTCTGGCAAGGATCTTTCCGGCGATGGAGAGCAGAGCTATGCCTCTGTGGTTGTCACAGGCCTGCCTGTTTCCTTTACGCTTGTAAAGATGTATGATGGAAGCATCTTTAAATTCTTGCGGAATCGTCTCTTGTTCCCACATTAGCAGAAATAACTGGTGGAGCCTTTCAGTCAGGGCTGTTCCCCCCTCCTTGTAGACCTCAGCTGGGATGGTGTCTGAACCAGGTGCTTTGCCACTGGAGAGTAGACGTATGGCTTTCTGGGTCTCAAGCAAGGTTGGAAGGTCATCCAGTGCTTCGTTGATGGGCACTTGAGGGAGACGAGTAATGGCTTCGTCGTTAATGGTCGAAGGTCCGTTCAGGACATTGTCAAAATGTTCGGCCCACCTCTCCAATATCTTCTCTTTGTCTGTGATAAGAGTTTTACCATCTGCGCTGAGGAGGGGGTTTGATCCTGAAGACGAGGGGCCGTACACTTCTTTCAAGGCATCATAGAAGTTCTTCATATCGTGCCTGTCTGCATAGCCTTGGATCTCGTCGGCTTTGTTGCTGAGCCAAACGTCCTGCATCCGACGGAGCTTCTGTTGTACACTTCTGCGTATGTTGTTAAACGCATCTCTCCTTGCCGCGGACTTGGGGTTACTGAGGTAAGCTTGGTGGAGGTGGTGTTTCTCATCCAATAACTGCTTGATGTCATCGCAGATCTCGTCAAACCAGTTCTTATATTTCCTGGTCTGGGGCCCCAGGATTTCTGTAGCTGTGGTGTAGATCAGCTCTCTGAGTGACGCCTAATCTGCCTCGACGTTCTGGTTATCCAAAGAGGTGGACTCCAAGCGTCCTTCCAGAGCGTCCTCGAAGGACTGCTTGCAGCTGGCAATCTTCAGCTTGGCAACGTTCAACCGTTTGGGGGCCTTCTTCCCTTGTGGGCGTCGTTTGGGTTGAATGCGGATGTTGAGCTTGGTGATGATAAGGCGATGGTCTGTCCAGCATTCAGCACCGCACACGGACTTGGTCACCCTTACATCCTGCCTGTCCCTCTTCCTCACGATGACGTAGTCAATGAGATGCCAGTGCTTTGAGAGGGGTGCATCCATGACGTCCGGTTACGGGTAGGGAGGCGGAAGATCGTGTTTGTGATCAACAGTTCATGTTCAGCGCAGGTCTGGAGCAAGAGAAGACCGTTGGTGTTGCAGTGGCCCACTCCATGATGACCACGGACTCCTTCCCAGGCGATGTTGTCCTTGCCAACTCTTGCGTTGAAGTCACCTAACAGGATGAGCTTGTCCGCCTTAGAAACGTCGGCAATGACAGGTGAAGCTCTTCATAAAACTTTGCCTTCACTTCATCTGGGTTAGCCATGGTTGGGGCGTAGGCACTGATGGTGGTAAGATGCTTCCTTCCAGCCATCAGTGGGAGTTTCATGGTCACGAGCCTGTCGTTCACTCCTTTGGGAATAACGGCTTGCACAATATCTAACACAGGATGTGCAGTGTTGGAGAGTGCCAGCACTGTTCGTCTTTAAAAGATACTTCTGGGTCGGATTGTTTAAAGGCAGTGCGAAATGCAAATTGTACTAAAGCGCGAATAAGAATGACACATATGACATAAATTCTCTCTAAAACTTATTTGGTCACTTACGATGATAGATACATAAAACATGTCCTATATTGTCAATTTGAATAACACCTAAGGACCTCTACTGCACGTCAGATTCTAAGTTCAGCGTGGCTGTCATTCACGGCTGCATGGCAAACACTAGCTATCAGCAGTTGTACTTTCTGCCCAATGTTTCTAGTTTTCACAAAGTAGATCTATGGGACAATTACAATGCAGTAATTCGAGAGCTCATGTGTTAGACTTGAAGGTTACCGGTTGGCTTATTTCATTACAGGCGCAGTTTATTTGCATTGTGGGTAGCCAATTACAAGACTTTTTCAAGAGAAGAAATATTCATCAAACTGTATAGCAATTAGTTACACACAGAGACCCCGGAAGGATCCGCCTCGACAAATTTGAATCACAAAGCGCCTTTAGCATTGGTTTGAGAGCCGTGCCAGGTGCAAGGGTTTATCATGTGTTTGGACCTTCAGGCTTGGGCAGGGAGGAAGCGGAGAGCGACCGAATCGCGTTCTGCCTGCCTCCGTAATCTGCAGGTTTCCCCCTATCGATGTCAAATAGCCAAGCTGTGTAATCTACAGATTCGACCCATTCCGACGTTTGTATCCACAGCCGCTGAATAATCCCTCTGATACGAAGTGAAACGGAACCAATGTCAAAAGTTTAGAGCCCGAGGGTCATCACGGATCCCCGAGATAGAGTTGGAGTTCTACCCCTGGAGAATCTGGAATTCTGTTCTGGAGTCAAGTCAAGGCCAGCTGGGCTGATGAGATGCAGGATGAATCAAGAGTACTTTTAACAAAGGAGGGTTTTGCAAGTGTGATAGTCTTCGTCCCATGCGATAACGTCAACTGTGTCGGTAATGTCAGCAGCATCAGGATAGCTGACGTCTTCGATGTCGCCACCAACGGCATAATGATCATCACCATCACCATCACCATCACCATCACCATCATCATCATCATCATCATCATCATCATCATCATCATCATCATCATCATCATCATCATCATCATCACCACCACCACCACCACCACCATCATCATCATCATCATCATCATCATCATCATCATCATCATCATCATCATCATCATCATCATCATCATCATCATCATCATCATCATCATCATCATCATCATCTTCATCATCATCATCATCATCATCATCATCATCATCATCAAGTATACATTTTCACACACAAGTGTGGTTGCTGCTCAGGGTTTTATGGTATCTAGATTTGTACGCCTCAAAAAAGAAGGGAAAGGGAAAACCCTGTGAGCTAATTAAATTTAATGAATCAATAGCAAAATAACAAAATATATTAAAATTGTAATACAAGTACAAAACCAAAAGGTGTTGGTCAACGGCTTAAAGCCTTCAAAGACACAAGAACAAAAATTAAACAAAAAGGAACCGAAAAGGAGAGAACAAGTTAATGACAGTATTTAGTTAAAATAAGGGTAAAGATTAATAATAATTTACATGGTGTATGAACCCGTGCAAACCGTTACGAGGTAAGATGCTACCGCTCCGGGTATCCGTCATCGTCATTGTCATCATCATCATCATCATCGTTGTCGTTGTCATCATAGCTCCTGGCATCTCCGTCATCACAAATATTATACGCTGTCTTGTCATTGACATTCGCGTCGTCCACGACAGAATTGGTATCGTCCATAGTGTCATTGTCCTCGGCATCTTATCATTCATCGTCGTTGCTTACCTTGCCGAATGTAGCGGCACACGTCGTTACTTACCTTGCCGAATGTAGCGGCACACGTCGTTGCTTACCTTGCCGAATGTAGCGGCACACGTCGTTGCTTACCTTGCCGAATGTAGCGGCACACGTCGTTGCTTACCTTGCCGAATGTAGCGGCACACGTCGTTGCTTACCTTGCCGAATGTAGCGGCACACGTCGTTGCTTACCCTGCCGAATGTAGCGGCACACGTCGTTGCTTACCTTGCCGAATGTAGCGGCACACGTCGTTGCTTACCTTGCCGAATGTAGCGGCACACGTCGTTGCTTACCTTGCCGAATGTAGCGGCACACGTCGTTGCTTACCTTGCCGAATGTAGCGGCACACGTCGTTGCTTACCCTGCCGAATGTAGCGGCACACGTCGTTGCTTACCTTGCCGAATGTAGCGGCACACGTCGTTGCTTACCTTGCCGAATGTAGCGGCACACGTCGTTGCTTACCTTGCCGAATGTAGCGGCACACGTCGTTGCTTACCTTGCCGAATGTGGCGGCACACGTCGTTGCTTACCTTGCCGAATGTAGCGGCACACGTCGTTGCTTACCTTGCCGAATGTAGCGGCACACGTCGTTGCTTACCTTGCCGAATGTAGCGGCACACGTCGTTGCTTACCTTGCCGAATGTAGCGGCACACGTCGTTGCTTACCTTGCCGAATGTAGCGGCACACGTCGTTGCTTACCTTGCCGAATGTAGCGGCACACGTCGTTGCTTACCTTGCCGAATGTAGCGGCACACGTCGTTGCTTACCTTGCCGAATGTAGCGGCACACGTCGTTGCTTACCTTGCCGAATGTAGCGGCACACGCCGTTGCTTACCTTGCCGAATGTAGCGGCACACGTCGTTGCTTACCTTGCCGAATGTAGCGGCACACGTCATTGCTTACCTTGCCGAATGTGGCGGCACACGTCGTTGCTTACCCTGCCGAATGTAGCGGCACACGTCGTTGCTTACCTTGCCGAATGTAGCGGCACACGTCGTTGCTTACCTTGCCGAATGTAGCGGCACACGTCGTTGCTTACCTTGCCGAATGTAGCGGCACACGTCGTTGCTTACCTTGCCGAATGTAGCGGCACACGCCGGTTCGAGGGACTCCCGACGACAGAAATCCAAGTAGTGGGCGTAGAGAATACATCGCGGTAGACACACACCCTCGCATATGCAGTAGTTCTCCTCCAGCCTGGAAAAATACACAAACAGAATTAGGAACGTATTCCAGTAAAGGTTAAGAAAAAGTGTACTTTAGACAACACGAAGATTGGGTTACCCCTGAACAGAGACTAATGAGTGATACCGTAACTTTGAAATGCAGATAAATGCATCTGAAAAAATGCATTTGATAAAGAGGTCTACACGAACACTTACGATCATCACGTCAGCCACTGATTTTTCTATCTGTTAATTGCGAAAGAGCTATTTTAGATAAACGTTGCAGTTATTGCCATTCAGTATCGAATGCTGATGAGCTTATACAGGAGAGAGAACGATGTGCAGTTACTACAGAATAGCTAATCAAGATTTAACTAAGCCGCTACGAAGAACATCAACTGGTATATGACCAAAGGCTCGTTTTATGTTGTTGTTCTAACATACACAGACACAAAAAGATAGAACCAATGGTAATGAAAGTCGGTGTTATTAGAGGTAATGTACTTGTGACTATCAAGCACAATATTTAAGCCATTTTCGAGTCACAGCACAATGAGAATGTTAACTTCGTCCACAAAAAGCTGTAGCCGTGATAAGAAAATTCAATGTCCCACGAACCAGATTCGTCGTCCTTAATTTTCTTTACACGGCTTGTTGAAGTCGTTCTAGCTGCCAAACACCTTTTAAGGCCTCCAGAATCCCCAGACGTAGTGTTTTTATTGCAGTATTGTATCTATGCAGGGTGCACCATTGTACAAATGATATCTACAGTGCGCATGGAGAAAACTAAGTGGAACTGAGTGCGGCTTTGAGTTGAATCAAATTCTACATCACTGAACCTATCATGGAAATGATGAATTGTGGTTGGAGGAATCAATTTCGACCCACGCATGCGTCACGAACTGAACCTTTCCCATACAATTCCACTCGGAATTGAGCGCTCCGTCCTTTCACGCACTAAGCCTTCATAAACTTTCTCTGCATAATTTTTCATACGCCTCCCTCCCAGCTCCGCGGTGGAGTGCCTCTTCCCTCATAATGCGCCCGGGTAAACAAGGCGCCAAGATGCCGGATTAAGTGAGATCAGTGGGGAAATTGCAAGCATGAGTCTCCCACTGCTGCCGATCCCCCCAACATTATGTCCCTCCCTTATCCTTCCTTAATCGCGGGGATTTGGGGACTATGGGGCCACTTTGTCGCCTGCTGTCCCCATGCACGGGGTACCCTACGGCTAGACCAGGGACTTGCCAGATCAAAGACACCGCCGCCAGAAGGTAGATGCCGAGGCGACGGAGGCGCGCTTATCTGTCGGAATATTTGCTCGTGTCCCCATTTATTTCCAATGCGTATCTTCGCGTGAGAGAGCAGTCTCTTCGAAATACGGCATCCGTCATTTCACTTACGGGACTGGGACCGGGAACGAGCGAGAGGGAGGGAGGGAGGGAGGGAGGGAGGGAGGGAGGGAGGGAGGGAGGGAGGGAGGGGAGGGAGGGAGGGGAGGGAGGGAAGGAGGGAGGGAGGGAGGGAGGGAGGGAGGGAGGGAGGGAGGGAGGGAGGGAGGGAGGGAGGGAGGGAGGGAGGGAGGGAGAGGGAAAGAAGGGGGAGGGAGAGGGGAGAAAGGGAGGGGGGAGAGAGGGAGGGAAGAGAGGGAGGGGGGATAGAGGGAGGGAGGGGAGGGGAAGGGAGGGAGGGAGGGAGGGAAGGTGGGAGGGTGGAAGGGAAGGAGGGAGGAAGGAAGGGAGGGAGGGAGGGAGGGAGGGAGGGAGGGAGGGGGGAGAGAGGGAGGGAGGGAGGGAGGGAGGGAGGGAGGGAGGGGAAGGGAGGGAGGGAGGGAGGGGAAGGGAGGGAGGGAGGGAGGGAGGGAGGGAGGGGGAGAGAGGAAGGGAGGGAGGGAGGGAGGGAGGGAGGGAGGGGAAGGGAGGGAGGGAGGGAGGGGAAGGGAGGGAGGGAGGGAGGGAGGGAGGGAGGGAGGGAGGGAGGGAGGGAGGGAGGGAGGGAGGGAGGGAGGGAGGGAGGGAGGGAGGGAGGGGGGAAGGAAGGGAGAGAGAGAGAGAGAGAGAGAGAGAGAGAGAGAGAGAGAGAGAGAGAGAGAGAGACAGAGAGAGAGAGAGAGAGAGAGAGAGAGAGAGAGAGAGAGAGAGAGAAAGACTGAACTTAAACAGAATTTTTCGAACGCCTCGTCCAATGGTATAAGTTAATGATTTAATCAAATATCTAAGTTTTGAAAACAACAGAGTCTACATTTCCGAATAAATCAATGACTCTTGTTAAAAACCTCCCAGTGTATCTTTGGACACTGAAAGCCAAAGAAAACAATGAGAATCTTCTGTGTCAAGAATCAAGTCCGAACAATCACAGGTTTACACATAATCATCTTCATTAATACCCTTATTTATGTCATTGCCTTCTGAGAGACAACGAGGAGGGAATGTTGACAGACGAGGCATAAAATGGGCAGTACAAAAGATGTGTGTGTGTGAGTGTGTGTGTGTGTGTGTGTGTGTGTGTGTGTGTGTGTGTGTGTGTGTGTGTGTGTGTGTGTGTGTGTGTGGATGTACACATTGGGATGAGGGTGGAGCTGGTGAAGTAACTGAGGAATCAAAGTTTGCCTTTTTGTTCGTCAAAATTGTCGAAAACTGTTGTGAATAATGTTTGGTACTGAAAACAATAAAGAGAGACCACAGGTATTCGGGGGTAAAATATCTATACAATACCATGCGTGGATTTCGAAAAACATTACTGCAGCAGCTTGAAATAAGCGGACAGATAGACAAATGGCGCCAGCAACCTCTGGTATTGTACAGCAGTACGCAGCACTTGAGGTGAGAATTCCACATAACACCGCCTTTTGTTTGCCTCGACTCCAAGATAAGTCTTATCTGACTATTTCACCTACTGCCTGGCTGGCGCCCCGTGTCTTAAAACTTCATTTGTTGCTGGATTTATTTTTCAGGCGGCATGTGCTGCTGGCATGAATAGACTCCAAGTGCAGTGACAGTACTAGGTTTTTCTCTCTCACTCCGTTAATATCCGTGATTTCAGAAACAGAACGGCGCGAGTTTACAGACTGACATGTGCTGGACCAGACGAGCGAGTGAAGAAAAAGGTTTGGCAAGGAGAACATAAACTGTAGTAAGAAAGATGTTTTCAGTTGCATATCAACCTTCTGAACCTCTTCAAACATATTCGCCCAAGGCATTTTCGATGGTTAATGTTGCACTGCAGGATGTTCTAAATCGAAATTGAAGAAAGTGTATGAGCCCAATTTTCTTGAGGCAGCAGCCCGCCAATGCGAGACACATAAAAATGACTAAACGAAACTATGTAGAATGGCCACATTATGGTAAGAGTACAATACACTTCATTCTTCGATTATTCTTATAGCTTATCACGCCAGGGATGTATACTTCTCTGTATATATGACAGTACGTTGTATGAAAAAGAAGAAGAAAAACTTTCACATTATACTTGATTAGTACAAAACTTCTTCAACAACCACAGCAGATACAAACTTTTCCCACCGAACGCGCGACAGCCTGCCTGAGTGGGAAGACAGACTGGACATTAGTGCCAGGACACGGCGAGCGAGTAATTGTTTGTGGTGTGTATTTGCTGGCCACCTCAAATGAATGAATGGATTTTCACGGCCTATCAGCCTTTGTAGGCTATGTACCGAGCATGAAAATCACTAGTTTAGTTTAGAGTAGGCACAAATTAAGTCCCAATGTCCCTATTTATTCGCCTTTTGCGAATCGCGTAGGGAGACGCGGTGAGTCTGCTCTGGCTCTCAAGCCACAGGGGGATGGTCACCTCAGAAGCCATCTTGCCAACTCAGTGGCAGCCCCAGAGAGGACAGGGAGGAACCTGGGATCCTGCCGAGGTCAGCGAAGACAAACAAGCAGGAACACGACATTATCGGAGAGCGGAGCGCATACACTGTCGCATCATATCGCCACTCGTGCGATTATGAAAAGAGAATTAATCAGGAGGCCTTCGCCCGCGCGGTCGAGGCGCGTACCATAAATATGCCAGACACACATGTTAATTCCAAACGGACTGTCAGGACTTATCGAGTGATAGCGGCTGGCAGCCCGCCCTCTCCCTACTGCCTGCCATCAATATTCCGCCGGGGTCCGAGGCAGATACAGGTCCCCATTGCCCGCAAGCCTTCCAGTCCCGTTTCAATGGGTCCAGATAAACCTGGGCTTTCTTACGAGGCAGCCCCTACCCTTCCACTCGGCCCCCTCTCCCGTCCTTATCGGGGTGGACGTAATTGGGAGTGGGGGCTACTGTAGAGCAGAGCGCTACCGAGCGGATTGGACATAGTGTGACCTCCGTCGTAAATTTCACAGCCAACAAAAAGCCCTCACTTTATAAGATCCCTTCATAAGATAATCTGTGTCCACTGTCACAAAACTTTCCACCCCATCCCATCCACCCCTCTCCCTTCACCCCAGGTTTCCACCTCTGGCCTTCCCACCCGTCTCTCGTGTACTTGCCCGTGATGGGGTGGGTCAGGTTGGCGAGAATTCCAAGGGCCTTAATCTTCACGCTCACTTTCGCTTTTGAAGAACCCAGTCAACTGCAGGGGCAATAACAGTCTCCCGCTTAGTTTATGGGACGTGCACCAACAGGCACAGAACGCTGCGGAATAATACTCGCACTATTTTTACCAATTCTAAGACATTCGTGATAGTGTTTAAAGAAAATGCATACTTTTTTCCCATTCCAGAAGTGGTCTGAATATTCTCGCCGGCGCATATTTTGAAATAAAACTCAAACAAAATTCCAGTGCAACACTCTGATTTATGCTAGCGGATTTTCTTGAGTTTGCATTAAACGCCATTTCAAAACAAGAAATCGTTGTGAATAGTCGAACCCCAATTTAACCTGGTCAAGAAGTATATCAGTCAAATGTTTTACAGTTTAAATGGTGGGCAGGCTTTCATGAGTCAGTATGTGTGATCATTTGTGGCTAGCCAAAGAAAACAATTGTACGCATGAACCTGTAATCATCTTCATCCAGTTAGGCCGGTCAAGATCAATGGGTTTTTCCCTTGACTTGAACTTCCATGGCACCCATTTTGTGTCGGAAGAACCCCCTGGAGCTCAGAATACTTTCATCGGACACGTTCAAATAAATGTTGAAACGTATGATGACGAATGATACACGGAACAAGCGCGCAAGTTTTTAATTTCTGACTTATATGTTGTAGAAATAATATGTACCGAGACAATAATTTCGATAGTCAAACAGAATGAAATGACCCATTCACAAATTAGTAAACATTGCTCCTACCTCACCGTTATATTGGAGTTGAGAACATGCAGATTCTGCCAGAAGTACACGGTGACGTTAACATACGATACATAGCAGAATCATTACTAGTTTTTACCTATTTATCTAACACCAAACGTATGAAAAACAAAAGTATTGTTACGTAGAATTATAACGTATCAAGGAACAGACACAAAAAAGATAATACAAGATGTGAAGTGTGATTACTCGTCTTTTTTTTCTTCGAATTACCTACAAATGTCGGCGACCTTTTAGTCTCTAAACAAAATCTTGTGGTCGAAGCGTGCGTGATTCCTACCAAATATCAGTGAAAACATCTAGCTCCCATGATATGATTGAATATAAAGAATACAGTTTCCAGCCACTTCTTTCTATAAATTTTAAGTTAAGAAATTTAAAGACAACCTTAAATATAACACCGATGAAAGATAAAGATATGAAATCAACCATCATTCAACTTTCCTTTGCCTCAATACATCTATTCCATAAATCTTGCCGAATCAAGTAGATATGCAGGGGTTGCCATAATCTAACAGTGCAAGAACAAAGTATTTACATATCTTAACAACCCGTTTTAAGAAAACTGAGAGACGCCAAATGAGAAGGCTTCAGCGAAGGTTTTGATGCAAGTTGTAGTTTCCGCCATGGAAAAGTAGTTCAAATTCTCACGCGCATCTCCGGGTATTCTGTTCTTCTCTGTCAAAATTTATTTTCCAACGAGGGAACTGAAGGCAGGTGTAAAGTTAATGCACTTCATGTTCGTCTGAGCATCTCAGATCCCACAGAAACCCGTTCGTCCCGCTACGAGAGAAGCGTCGCAATTTCCGCGCCTTGCAGTGAGAAGGATCTCCACGACCCGCCAAGAATCGAACGCCAAATCTTCTGGCTATTGCTTGCAATTATTTCCACAGTACTCGAGCCATTAATTTCCATTTGTAGTATTGCAGCCAGTCTGTGTTTTTTAAATATAAAAGGTTCTTTCTCGTAGGATGCAACGCTTACTGATTTCTTTTCGTATCACATGAGCAACACTTAATGCTCAGTGGGACGTGATGACGTCACGTCCGCTCAGACAGGAGTAGTCAGTCTATCACTATCAGACTCAAGTTTTCGGTCAATAGAAGTTAGCAGACTTCCTTGAGAGAGCTCCCGGGAAGTAAACAAGCACTCCAAAGGCATCCAAACAAACCCACGTGGAGGGGACATATCATTCACTGCGTGGTGCCCCTAACTAGGAGCGTCTGACCCTCGCTCGTCTTGACTGTAGAGCACGGTAGGTGACCCTCCGTGCCCAGTTCAGGAACGAGGGCATTATTCAGCGATATGGATGATGAGTGGGGAAATGATATCTCCAAAAGTCAGAAAGAAGAGGAAGAAAGATTACTAGATGCGCGTGTGTTTGTGCGAACATACATGACTGCGTGCAAGTGTGTGTGTGTGTGTGTGTGTGTGTGTGTGTGTGTGTGTGTGTGTGTGTGTGTGTGTGTGTGTGTGTGTGTGTGTGTGTGTGTGTGTGAGAGAGAGAGAGAGAGAGAGAGAGAGAGAGAGAGAGAGAGAGAGAGTGAGACACACCGACAAATAAACACACACACACAAACTCACACGCACAATGACACACACACACACACATACACACACGCGCCCGCGCGTGCACACGCACACGCGCGCATGCGCACATATAATCACGAATTGTTACACAGACTGACACAGAGACAGAGACAGAGACAGACACAGAGACAGAGACAGACACAGACAAAGAGACAGAGACAGACACAGACACAGACAAAGAGACAGACACAGAGACAGACACAGAGACAGACACAGAGACAGACACAGAGACAGACACAGAGACGAACACAGAGACAGACACAGCGACAGACACAGAGACAAAGACAGAGACAGACACAGAGACAGACGAAGAGACAAACGCAGAGACAAACACAGAGACAGACACAGAGACAGACACAGAGACAAAGACAGAGACAAACACAGAGACAGACACAGAGACAGACGAAGAGACAAACACAAAGACAGACACAGAGACAGACACAAAGACAGACACAGACACAGAGACAGACACAGAGACAGACGCACACAGAAGCAGACAGGCAGCCGAGCACACAGAGGTCGGTCGGACGGAGGCAGTGATAGGGGGCGGACACATGGGTGGGTAAAGAGTCAGACACGTAGATACACAGTGAGACAGCAGGCTAATAGATTAAGAGAAATGGTGGGGTGGGAGTGTGCCAGGGATAAAGACGGAGGAGAGCAAAAGGAGGGGTAGGAAGTTTTGAGTAGTTCGAAGATGAAACAAGAAGGGAAGATAACGATGATTAACAGGCCTACCAGCTTAAAGGTGCGGTTTCTTTCATCTCTATTTTAATCCTGCCGATGACGCAGATACAAACCGCCAACTAACCGTCAGATATGACTTTCAGGTGTGTGAGTCTTTCAAAGGGAGCGGTGCTGTGATCAGCGACGGAAACACCCACAGTGGAGCTACGCACATATTCTGATAACCGGTTTCGCAACAGTCTATATAGAGTGAAAATGTGTCGTATAGTGTTCCACTTCATAATCTGATGCCATGGGTGTTATTATTAGTCATATACAAACGATTCTAAGTTGGAACGGAAAATCTACGTTGCGTCTGAAGAACAATGCGCAAATGACCTTGTCGTATTTAGAGCTCTGGGTGGAGAATTGAGATAAGCCAAAAGTTCACGTCATGGCGCTCAACAACTCTCCACATCAGCACAGACAGAACAGCCTAAACTTCCAAAGATATAGTGACATTTAACAGTTACTATATGCGAGTGCCAAATCTGTCTTTCAATTTACTGTGACCAGCCGCTCTAGGATGTCCACATGATGTCCATGAACATGTACACATCGACTGTTAATATGGATGCACATACCTAGCCACCAAAATAACTAGGAGCAGTTTCCACTCTCCACGACGTGAATTAAATGACTCCAGACGACTTACC